>CAUZXS010003362.1:7500-92500 GCA_963585895.1 Sepioteuthis lessoniana
TCTTTTTTATAAAATAGTTCGTTTAAAATATAATTGTTTTCAAATGTTTTATCGAGTGAAAAATGATTGTATATATTTACCTACCCTTCTGCACGAGCAGGATGTCACACAGGGTCAATTTTGAGCCGAATTTAACAGGTTTGGGTTTTCCTTTTCCTAGACAGGTTGCCATACCAAGGTTGAAGGGCTCAATCTGACATACTATTTACCCATAGCTGGAGGGAGAATAATAGGATTCATACCTTTCCCAAGAGTATTAGCGGTATGTGAAATGCAGTCTCGTCCAGGAATTGAACTCTGGTCGTCGTTTCCATTACCTAAGACTGTAACCATAACACCACGGACGCCTCCTGATAATATGGTTATATGCATCATTAACAACGCCGAAAAGTTCTGGATTTTTTCTATTAGAGCTAGATGGTTCGTTCATGTAAATGAACTGTATGTTTTAAACGGGTCGTATGTGAACAGCACATCACTAATGACCATCACAAGTATTCTGCGAGATGTATGATATATGACAACTAGTCAACATCCAGCGATTTTTGTTTTCCGGCTGTAAAGGGATTTATAAATGCAGATTGTCATTTCACTTCTTGTGGATTTCTGCGATTTATTCACCATGCTAAAATCTTTATTCACTCACAAGGTTCTATGTGGACCATTTGGAGAATCCTGGGTCTAAAGTGTTACGAAGTGACAAATTTAAATTTTTAATCTTGGGATCTGATAACCAGAGGTTCAGAATAGTGGAAAGTGAATTGTACCAGCCACACTCCATTAAAACAATAACATAAAGACTGGTGGAAGTTATTGTATGTCTGAAACTGGAATCATCTCGCATTGAATTCTGGGAATAATGGAGATTTTATCGAGAAGTATTATATAATAGACGACCTAACTCGTATGGTTTGTACTCGGCTTTTAGACTGCGACACCTCACTATTTTATTATATAACTAGCTCCGTTGCGCGCATAAATTTCTTTTTGAAAAAGTAAACTGGGCCATTGGCATAATGAGTAGAGTGTTCGCCAATGGTCTGGGAGATCGGGGTTCAATCCCAGGTCGAGTCATACCAAAGATTCAAAAAATGGTACCTGACGCCGCTTTGCTTAACACTCAGCATTATAAGGTAAGGATCAATTGTAAAGTGGAGCAATCCAGGGAAAGTAGCAGCGCTCTTCTCTACACCTCGTTGTAGTAGCTATTGAAAAGGGAGCCTTCGGGTCACCCTCGACTAACGTCGCCAACTTACTTATTGATATTTGTTTGTACATACCTAATTTTATGTCTGATAAGACATTTTTGTTAGCATAGCTGGATGAGATAGTTCGGGGAACCGGGTTCATACCTTTCCAAAGAATATTAGTTCTAAGAAACAAAGAAAAAGGAAACTCTTACTGAAATTCGAAATGTTTGCCAGTTCCATCTGTGTTTACAAGCATGTTTAATTATGTCACCTTCTCCATACACATTCATTTATTTTTATCCTGTTGATCTTTTTATATGAATTTGCTTTGTTAGCGAAATTCTTCGATCCGATGCATCATGCGCTAATTGATTTTTTTATTCACCTATATTTTACGCTCACCTATCCGTGAACAATTTGTTTCGTGGTTCTGAAAGAGAATCTTTATTGAAAGCTCCTCTAAAATGTCACGGACATAAATCTTCAATTTCGCGACCACAGTGAGATAGAGGTCAGGATGGCAGGAGGTGCTGATTGTCTCTATTGTATCGCACCACAGTGAACCTTGTGTAAAATCCCCATAGCATAATTTTTCTTAGTTATGTATTTACTTGACCTCCTCCGCTACCGGTAAAATATGACGCAAGATTAATTTTTGAGCGGAGAAAAGCTCGTCCATTTTTCTCCCTTCGAGAATGGTTGTCTGCCTATCGAAGGTTTAAAGAGCAAAGTCTTCTCTACTATTTGCTTGGAGAACAAACGGATTCATACCAAGAATATGAGGCTAAATGCCAGAAAATAAAACGTTTGCTTGTTAGAATTTTTCCCAATAAATACTGATGGAGGATTAGGTATGGGTACAGTTTCGATCAAAAAATTGATTTCAGAATGTATATTGAGTCTCTATTTTAATTTTAATTTTTTTTTTTTTTTTGGCTTCGAGCTGACAAAGAAGCAAAGGTACCCCGCACAAACAATTACCGATGCCGACTACGCCGATGACATAGCGTTACTGGCGAATACGCCTAACCAAGTCGAGACACTACTGCATAATTTGGAACGAGCCGCCGCAGGCATTGGCCTCCATGTCAATGCACACGAAACTGAATATATGGGTTACAACCAAACAGGCGACATTACCACACTAGACGGAGCCTCTCTGAAACTGGTAGACAAATTCACCTACCTAGGAAGTAGCGTCTCATCAACCGAAAAAGACATCGACACACGACTAACGAAAGCATGGACAGCTATCGATAAGCTCTCGATCATATGGAAATCAAACCTGACCGATAAAATGAAACGCAGTTTCTTCCAGGCAGCGGTCGTATCGATACTGCTATATGGATGCCCTACTTGGACGCTAACTAAACGGCTGAAGAAGAAACTAGACGGCAATTACACAAGAATGTTGAGAGCAATATTGAACAAGTCCTGGCGACAACACCCCACAAGGCACCAACTATACGGCCACCTGCCTCCCATCACGAAAACTATACAAGTTAGACGAACCAGACACGCAGGACACTGCTGGAAAAGCAAGGACGAACTCATCAGTGATGTACTCCTATGGACCCCCGCATATGGCCGAGCAAAAGCAGGGCGACCAGCTCGAAAATACCTACAGCAGCTATGTGAGGATACGGGATGTAGCCCAGAAGACCTGCCAAAAGTGATGAATGATAGGGAGAAGTGGCGAGAGAGGGTCAGGGATATCAGTGCTAGCGGCACGACATGATGATGATGTCTTAAACAAATAACTGGAAACTTTTGCACACACGTTTTCGTTGACTCGGATGGTCGGTGACTAAACTGGCTTCCTTGTATCATTTTGGTGTTGATAAAGAAGATGATTTGCAATCATGTAGACATAAAAAATAAGAACGATCATTAACTACAAGAGTCGATGTCCAGATTTCTAGTAAAACACCATTAAAAAGACAACGGAAGCGACTCTAATTTTCCCGCTCTTGTGAGGAGCGGATTAGAATATCTCCTGTAAGACATTTGCCAATAAAAAGGTGTCCTGAGTATGACAATAAACTGCATCAGATGGTCAGACTCAAGTTTACAGAACGATGGTAAATTTGGAGTACCTTGTCTCGGCCATTACTCCCAGGTCTTTTGTCTTAAGTATCGCATTAAACTGCATCAGATGGTGAGGCTCCAGTCATGGAGTTTTGAGAAATATGGAATACCCTTTTATTGCCATTAATCTTTGGCTGACCCTGATCCAGAGTGGTAGTACTTGTTCGGGTCCCATTCAAGGATCAAATAGAACTGTTCAATCATTTACTGAACTTGAAACTGTTTAACTGTGTTCAGTGTTAAATAGCAATACTTAAAGCCATTCAACTTAAGGCAAACAAATGAATAATATTAAATAGAATTATTAGCATAAGATAGCAATCTTTCTAACTATTTAGCATTATTAGTATTGGTAATATTTAAAGCCATTTAAATGTATACAAATAGAATTATTAGTGTTAAATTGCATATGCTTAAATGGTTCCTAGTATTGCTAAGAAGTGAACTCTTGCTCGTTTATAAATAATCTTAACTACAAACTATTCGCTTAAAAATCATATATATATATATATATAGGATTTGGTATTAAAGACACAACCAAATCATCAACCCAAGTATACTCTGACCGGAGTATTAATACCTCTTAGGGTCAATCTATTGCTCAAATAGATCTGTTTAAAAATTATTTGTATTGTATTGAAATACTTGCAACTATACAAATGTGTACTTATTATTTGTATTAAGAGTTACTGGAGTTTATAATTGTTTACCAAGGATTATCTTTGGTTAATTGAAACCATACAATTGTCTGCAAAATAGAAATGATTACTTGAAATTCTAATAGTATTGAATAGGAATATTTGAAACCATACAACTACCTTCAAAAAAACCTCTTAAACAGTTCTACACAAAATGTGAATATCAATGTACAATGATCGCAATTATCTAACCTCTTGGCATAAAATAATTTTAGACATGTTGACATGCCGTTAAAATCAATCAATTCCTCAAATGATCAAGGGGGATGTCGTCGTTGGGTAATGGTTAAATCAATGGACTGCCGTATCGTAGTAAGCGAGTTCGTACTCTAGTCGCGCTATTACATACATATTCGGGCAAATACCCTTAGGAAAGGTATGAACCCCCTTCTCCTCCTAGCTATGGGTTATATAGTACCACTACTGTTCTTCTGGGAGAATGGCTTTGACATTAAATAACCTACAAAGGTTGATGTGCCATTAAACAAGGAAACCAAACCAATCAAATGAACAATTATGCATAGTTTCCAATTAAGATAAGCTGGGAAGAGTCATGATCGTCTGTTTTAGTTTATATATTTGAAAATTTACTCAAAGTAATATATTTCAGTGTAATCAATAAATTAGTTTCAGTGGATACCCCCCCCCTGGTCTAATGTAAGCTCACCACACAGATCATCTTACTGTATTTGAGTTCAGTCCTCTCTGGGTGTATCTGTACTATCAACTTTACGCTTGACTAGGCTTAGTCAAGACAATATCGATAACTTGTTTACTACGAAACATAAATTGTTTACCTATGTGTGTATATGCTTGAATGATTATGGAGACAGTGCTTGGAAAATTTTATTTCCTTTGACGCTGATAAAATCATTGTTTACTTCATTGCATGTCGGTAGGCTTCTTTTTAAGAATTCTGAATCGTCTATCAACAAATTTCAGGAATTTACTGAACCATCATTTAAAAAAAAAACAAACTATCAAGTTATGAAACATTTGCGAAAAAGATTACATCTAATTCTTTTATATAAAGAATAAGCAACTATTTTTATTTGTATCTGTGCGGGTTGCATTAAATAACTTATAGAATACAACTGCATCTTCTACAAAGGTTTAAGATTTATCTCCCCCCCTCACCACCACCACCACCACCAAAAAGAAAAGGAAAGTGTTTCCCCGAGGGAAACGCTAAATTGCCTCAGATGTTAAAGCTTCAGTTCTACCTCGGTGGGGAATGTATTGCACCCCTTCATTGCCTTTTCTCTCAAGACATTCTGACCTGTATGGTTAGAACCTGTTAGAACCCCATTTACGGGATGTTGGGAGACTAAACGGAATGGTTTCCGTTGTCACAGTGTTTGAGGAACTCTCCTACGTCACGGGTCCTTTTTGGTCACGTGACATGGTGAATCTGGGAATCTGCCTTTCACGAACTGAACTTGAGAAGAATAGAGGTGGTGTTTCGCTCCTCAGCGGCGAGCCCAATAGGCCTTCATCCTTTATATTCTAGAAATGAGAAGAGTAAGTGTTTTCCACCTTTTTGCTGTATGGACTTTTCTGTTTATTCCTTGAACGCGTCTCACGCTTGTATAGACGAGTGAAGGAGCTGAGTTCCTTCCTCATATTTTGTACAATAATTGACTTGTTCTGTTTCCTATCGAATATTCTGTGTGAGGTTTCTTTATTTGGGATAACCGAATGAGTTATAAAAAACGGGGTGTTGTCCACGAATCAGCACCTTGTTAAATCTTATATAGCCGCTGCAGTAGTAGTAGTAGTAGTAGTAGTAATAATTTAAAAAAAACATGAAAGTGACGTTTATACTAATTATAAGTTGTGCTCTTGGTGCAGTCACCGAAGGATTATTAAAAGGACCGGAGGACTTGGAAATAAGAGGACTAGTGGAGACCATCCAAACTACTACACTATTGAGATCGGCCAGAATACTGAGAAGAGTCCTGAAACTTCAGACTATCTGCTAACGCTAATGTGAAAAACTTTCAAAGTAAAATAATAATAATAATAACAACAACAATAATCTGTTTGCATAGAAAACGGCCAGAATACTGAAAAGAGTCCTGAAGACTTGAGGAGACTTGCTGTTACTCAATCCCCAGTGAAAGACCATCAACTTACGCTGATGTGAAAAACTCTCATGAGCAAATAATAATCTCTTTGCACACAGTTATATGGTTTCACATATTCCTATCCAATACTAATCATTTTCAAACGGGTGTATTTGACCCATAGATGGGATCTTCATAGGTACTACCACCTGTGTTCAAAGTAGACCTGGGAGTAATGTCAATGATGGTATACTTTACACTCCCTATATCTCCAGAACTTTGGCTTCACCATCGTATGCAGTTTAGCGTCATATCCAGGGCACTCCTGGATATGACACTAAATGAATGCAATCTAAGCTCCAGTGACAAAGGTATTACATTATGTAAAAATCAGTATTTGTGTAAAATAAATTCTTTTTTAACATTAGGCTACGGACATATTGATTTACCTACTTAGGGTGCCTCGAATGGTGTAATTGTTTGCAAGCTAGACTAGCAAACCTTCACGAGTGAGTTCGAGTCTCACTGAGCGCCCTTTTCATCCGGCCTTGTGCCACATCTAAGCCAAAAGCTTAGTAAATTACTACCTACTTAGGTTTGTATCGGGGGTTGTTTGTGTGTCAGTGTGCCTAATATGTAATTCAATTCAAGTAAGAACTTGTGTGTATAAAGCAGAAAAAAAAACCGTTCAATACAACGTATGGAATATCAGTCGATTATGTATAATCGTTATTATGACATCTGTTTGTCTCGTGATACTATGGATCTATGCTCGGATCTCGACGTTGGCCTCGGCTAGGTTATATGGAAGACTAGCAGTGTCACAGATCTTCCCTCTTCGCTATGTCAAAGAGGAACATAAGGTGCCATACAATTTGGCACTTGTCTCACTAAAGGAGTTGCCAGAACAAGTCTGACGAATATGTCTGACTGCCTTAGGGACTTCAACTTCTAGTTTTGTATTCAGAAATTGTTACTCTTCATCTGATTATTTTAAAATGTGAAACAGTTCTTTTTGAGCCATAGATGGGACACTTTCAGGTGCTACTACTCCAACTAGAGTGCACCTGGGGGGGATGGAAATGAAGGGGTATTTCGCATTCCCCAAAGCCCCAGTATTAATAATGGAGCCTCAGCGTCAAATTGTTTAATATCATATCCAGGATACTCGTTGTGGGGGTTCTTACCGCTCTGCCGAGATGCAGTCGGTGTGTCCTACAGCCCCAGTCGACTGGGTTGGTTTATTTTATTCATTTTTATTATTTTTGTATTTTTCGTGAACGTGATGATAATGCATTCACTAACCAGAATTCAATTAGCAACAAGGATTTTCCCCCAAACTATGCATTACTACAGGCATCAATTAGTAACAAGGATTCCCCCCCCAAACTATCCATTACTACAGGCATCAATTAGCAACAAGGATTCCCCCCCAAACTATCCATTACTACATGCATCAATTAGCAACAAGGATTTCCCCCCCTCAAACTATCCATTACTACAGGCATCAATTAGCAACAAGGATTCCCCCAAAACTATGCATTACAGGCATCATGGCGTTCCTACTGACTCTACTTTTTAAAAATGTGACGTGAATATGCTGACGGGGATATGGATCCACAAGAAGTACGACCCATTCTTCACGCGCAGTGTTAGTCATTTTTTTTCAAGTGGAGTACAACTGATTTGTACCGGCTCATTGGCCTAGTGGGTTGAGTGTTCGCCAATGATCCGGAAGACCTGGGTTCAAACCCAGGTCACGTCATACCAAAGACTTTTAAAATGGTACTTGATACCGCCTTGATTAACACCCAGCAATATAAGGTACGTATCAAGGGTAAAGTAGTGCAGTCCAGGGAAAGCAGTTGCGCTCTCCCCTACACCTTGGTGTTGTAGCTATTGAAAAGGGAGCCTTCGGGTCACCCTCGACTAAGGTCGACAACTTTACTTACTTACTTAAAACTGATTAGAATTGAGTTTTCCTTCTTTTAGACTGGTTGCCTTACTAAGATTAAAGAGCCCAGTCTGTGCTCCTATTTATCTAGGACGCGAAGAACATATGGATTCGTGCTTCTCCATAGAACATAAATGAGAAATGAAACAGTCTCGACCAGGACTTGAACTCAGCTCGTCGATTTACGCCAATGGCCGTTACTGTAAACGCACCAGGAAGTAGGCATTATTGTATCTCGTTCGAATGCGAGTCGATCCATTGATATCGATTATGATATCCCCCATCTCTTCTGAGAAAATAAAGATCAGATTAAAGTGCTCGAAAACCACCATCAACAGTATCTTGTTTAATTTTGCACGGTGAGGTGAAGTATTTTTACAGACTCCGGTCACTTGTCAATTTTTCTTAGCTTAGATGTACCACCGTTTAAGTTTGACATATATATATATATATATATATATATATATATATATATATATATATATTAGTCTTTTGTCTTCCCCAACTCACCCACCAAGGCAGGGTGTTAAAGAGTTCAGATTGTGGTTTTGAATTCAGAATTGTCCTAGAGTGGTCGTCTACCTGGGGCGTGAGATGCCAGTTTATTCTACTGGATAAGATGATTAGTTGATTTGAATGGCATGTCAACCTGTATAGGGAGGACAAGTCAGGTCTCGTGGCAAACTAACTGAACGTTATGAGTTTTTTTTTTTTAATTGACTTTTTTGCTATTTTCTTCCAAGTTAGTATTTGAATTATTGCAATAAGCTTTCAGATTTTTTAAAAGAAACAAAAACGTAGTGTATATTTGAGCTTATAGAAATTTTTATAACATTAGTAAGAGCCCAATTTGATAAAAATTGTCGACCAATCAATGTTCTTTTTTTTTTCACCTAAATAGATAAAATAGTGATGACTAATGTCAGTCCAAGGCTGAATAGTTCTAAAACTAAGCAGACCAACAACAAAAAAATCTATGTATACATATTTGTACCAAAAAAGAGGCAAGTTATTTACCGTTAAGTGCACGTATTCACTTAGGTTTTTCTTTTTCTATTTTATTGATTTACAAGCTAGCACACAACTATATATAGTCACTGTATTGACTTTTTTGTATATGTAATTGTGGGGAAAGTCGACTGACATACAAACAAAAAAAAAACTTGTTTCTAAGAGTTACTATTTTGTTTAATGTGGAACTTTTAGTTAATTGTGCACCCTTTTAACAAAACATACCAAATGTATATAAAATAGAATTTTATCGTCAAAATCTTTGTTTCATGTATGAAAAATATCTTGGAGAAAATTTCGATATAAAAATTCGTTTATAGAACAATAAATAATTGTCTAAAAAGCTGTTTTTACGCTTAATAAATCGACGTGTCCTAATAATTTCAATGAGTGTGGGGAGTCCACATGTCATGATGGACTTCAGCCTCGAAGTAACCGAGTTCGAACTCCAGTCGCACCATTTCGTTCATTTTCGGACTTCGAACTTTGGGATAGGTATGCACCCCCTTATACCCCCAGCTATGGGTTAAATAGTATCGCTGTTGTTTTTTTTTTATAGGATAGCTTTGGCATTAAATTATCCGTGATGGTAATATGTCATTAAACAAAGAAACCGAATTTTAAAATCTACTAAAAAATAACAAAAACCTAAGTGATTTTTAATAGAATGTTGAATAATTTTGATTGGTTTATTTCGTTTTAATGGCACATTAAATTTCCTGGGTTATTTCATGCCGAAGCTATTCTTGTAGAACAACAACTGTCGCACTATTTTAACCCATAGCTGGGGAGATAAGATGATTCATTCATACCTTTCTCAAGGGAATTATTTCAAAAGTGAACATTATAGCGCGACTGAAGTTCGAACTCACTTACTCCTATGTCCAATACATTAGCTGCTACACCATGGGTGCTCCCTTGTTCAATAATTATTTACTTAGGAGTTTATTTCTTTGTGAAAAGGATATTTTCTAATGACAGTTTGTGGAAATAATTTAAGTCAATCAAACTCTCTCACTTAACTTTTTATAATGTATTAAAATATTTTCAGACACTAAAAACATGCATATTGTTATAAGTACCTGGAGAAATTAAGTTGAATTTTCATTTTAAACTTCAACTGGGAATTTATTAAAAAAACTGTGCCCTGTATATGAAAATTATGAGGCTAAAAAAATCTTTGAGTTATTTTTTAACCATATTTACCAACCTCTCCGCTCGGGCAGGATATGATACAGTCAATTTTAAGCGGAGTTTAACAGGTTTGAATTCAGAGTTTTCCTTCTCCTAGACTAGTTGCCTCATCAAGGCTGAAGAACCCAGTCTGCCCTACTATTTACCCATAGCTGGAGGGAGAATAATTGGATTCATACCTTTCCCAAGGGTATTAGTGCTATGTGAAATGCAATCAGTCTCGTCCAGGATATGAACTCGTGTCGCCGTGTCCATTTTCTTCGACGATAACCATTTTTTAACGGTTTAAAAGATTCAATATTTATCTATTTTTTTTTTTTTTTACTTACTTTTATTTTCATTTTTGATCCTCTAGAAGGGCAAAATCCACTTGACGACGCGTTCTTCTTGCTAATAAACACTAGGTCAGGTTTTTGGCCAGGGTTTGGAGATCAGTTTGTTTCTCAAACTCTCTGATAATTTGATGCTTTTCATTTTTTTAGGATGGATTCTCCTTTGTGCATATAACATTTGTTTGTATGGTCAAATTTTAATCTCTTGCACAATTCCCAGTGGATCATCTCTCCCACCCAGTCATGCCTTCTCTTGCATTCCTTTTGTTTCAGTTTGCTGCATTCGCTGATGTGATAAATTTGCATTTCTGTCACCACATAACATTATTATTATTATTATTATTATTATTATTATTATTGCACACTTAGAAATAATAACTATTTTGATAAAGAAATATAAGGGTTGACGAAATCTAATGAACTAGAGATTATTTATAGAAAATTTGGATTAAAAAATTACCTACCGAAAATATGTAATTAGCTTTCAATGGAAGATTGTTAAGAAATAATATAAATATTTTCTTTTAGTTATATTGGGCGCTTCTTGGCATATTTGGTTTTGTAGGCAGGATAAAAAAATAGTTCTGCTATTTTGGGCACTCATATTTTAACTGTCTCCAACACCTGTTCGTAAATTTCATTAATTGTGGCAGAATGTAAGTAATTTTGGATAACTTAGATTTGTGTATTAAAAGAAGGTTTCTACCTTATTATTTCATGTATTCTATTTTACGACTACATTTTTTTTCTATTTTCTTCAAAGTTCGTATATGGATTATTGCAATATACTCCAAGATCTTTTTTCTTTTTTTTTTAACTGTGCATATAAAAACGGTCAGAGAAATGTTCTCACTTGATGAAAAATATTAGTCTACGCTGCCTTTTATTTAAGGTTAGATTTAATTTTCAAATCATTATTACACATTCTTATTAAAATATAACATTGCTAAACAATGTTCATGCACCTGACAGACAGACATCTTGTATTACAACTCCTCCTCTGTTTACGTATTCGTTAGAATTGCACGTTTCACTCGTGTCTTTCTTGGAGTATATTATTAACAATACTTAGGTTTTAAGTGGGTTTCTCGCTTGAGTAATTTGTTTTTCTTTTATTTTACAAGCTTCAGTTAATTACTGTATATGTATAATGTGCATTCTTGTGTATATATATATATATATATATATATAGCCAAATTTCACGAAAAGCAAAACGCTTCAAAAGTTTTGATGAAAGAAACAAAAATATGTTAAATTAAAAGGTAAAAATATAACTGTTTTTTTTTGTTTTTTGTTTTAATGGCATATCAAACTTCATAGGTCAAAGCCATCCTTGTAGAAAAGCAGTAGTAATGATACTATTTAACCCATGTCTGCGGTATCAAGGGGGTTCATATCTTTACCAAAGGTCCGAAAGTAAATGTAATAACGGGAATGGAGTTCGAACTTGCTTACTCCGGTGTTGCAGTCCAGCGCGTTAACCATTCTGTTACGAGGATCTCCTCCTGTTTTTTTTTTTTTTTGTATTGATGGGATGTAATTAAATTTATTCAGAATTATCGGAATCTTCTATTTCTGAAAATTCTTAACTCCAAGAAGGTGCTGAAAACTTCCTCAACGAACTGTTTTTTTACGGGTGCCATGTGTTACGGTGCTCGCTTGGCGTAATAGTTATCGTCGTTGGAAATTTTTACAATTCCGAATATGATAACATTACAGAATAGCTGATTTTCAGGGTTGAGTTCATAGCTTGGCGCTTCAGGAGCCTCAAAAATGGGGAATGCCGACGGGATCAAGCATTTTTTGTGATGGCTGCGCATATTTCGATTTGTGCGTGGCTCCTCTATAAAATGGCCTTGTATTAAATCCTACCGGGTGGGAGGTCGGATAAATATCGATAACACAACAGAATTTGTATTGGCGTGCCACCGTGGAAAATCTAGTACAAATACCCTATGAAATTTATTGCGCGAAAAAAAGCGTTTATAGCTGTACATTCACTTAAAGAACGGGCTTAGCGCAGTAGTTATATTTGTTGGAAATGAACTGGTCGATTTCAAATCCTGGGCTCAGCTCATCGCATTTCACTTGGCGTTAATGTTTTGGGGAAAGGCATTAATACATCTCTTCTCTGACGCCCACTCCAGCTATGGGGAAATAGTAGCGTTGACTGGGTTATTTAGCCTTCATTTCGCAATCGGTCTAAGAAACGGAAAATTCTGATTTCAAACCAGCTGTACTCCAGATAGAATTAACCTTGTGTCTCATCCTGTCCGTGGTGGAGGGGCTTGGCCAAATAGGTCATGTATGATGAATTGGGGATGAATATGTAGGATAACATGTACATTTTAATGGTTCTTGGTCCTTTCCGGGAAGAAAATGTTTCCAGCATTTTTAGTATTGTCTTCACACAGAAAATTCCATTGCTATGATAACTCCTATTGTTTGCTTCGTCTACACTTACACTAATATTTACTCTTCAAGTATAATGCAAAGGTACTTTTTAAATTCTAAATTTGTGATTAAAGATTCATGTATGAAAAAAGTGTTACTTTTAGTTTATTTTTCAGTACAGGTAATATTATACATTGGGATGATAAAAAAAACAACAAACTATCTTATAATGACTATTGGATGGCGACACGATAGTGTTACCATAGCTGCAGAGTGTAGTATAAAAG
The DNA here is from genome assembly GCA_963585895.1 of Sepioteuthis lessoniana. Lineage (NCBI taxonomy): Eukaryota > Metazoa > Mollusca > Cephalopoda > Myopsida > Loliginidae > Sepioteuthis > Sepioteuthis lessoniana. The sequence goes on from CAUZXS010003362.1 coordinate 20,715, forward strand.
AAAGAGAAAAAAAAGCTGGAAGACCTCTTTATCTTTATTCACAAAAAGGTCTTGACGCAAGGACTTGTTCTCGTCCCGTTGGTATCCTTCTCTTTTGATATGGGGTGAAACTTTTAATGTCTTCTGCACCTTTTAATTTTACCTCGAGATAAACATTCTCTTCAGGAAACGAGAATGTCATACAGAGTTAGTTCTGCTGAGTAAAGATGTTGCCGCCTTTGCACAATACTATGTTTCGACCAAACTGCTTTCAAAGTTTCGAGAATTGTGGGTAGAGTGTTCGCCACTGGTCCGAGAGACAGGGGTTCAGTCCCAGGTTGGGTCATACCAAAGACTTTAAAAATGGTACTTGATACCTCCTTGCTTAACACTCAGCATTATAAGGTACGTATCAAGGGTAAAGTGGAGCAATCCAGGGGAAGGAGTAGCGCCTTCCCATACACCTCGGTGTAGTAGCTATTGAAAAGAGAGCCTTCGGGTTGCCCTCGAATACGGTCGCCAACTTGACTTTTTACTTTTATAGCTCTCGACAATAGTCTAGGTATGTTCACTTCATCATGTTCAGCTGTGCGCACACATTATTTAAAGTTTTTAATTTAAAACTTCAGTTTTGATTCTCTTTCAAAAGCACACACACACACACACACACACACACACGCGCGCACATAAACATAATGTCAGCCCAGTCGACCGGGTTTGTAGAATACACTGACTGCATCTCTGTAGAATGCTAAGATCCCATCAACTAATGTCCTGGATATGACACTAATCTATCTCATAGTAAGGCTTCAGTTCTGGATCTTTAGGAAATATTGAGTACTCCTTCATTCTGACCCAGAGGGTAGGTACCTGTTACAGAACCATCTGTGTGTCAAACAGAAATCATTTACTATACGTGAAACGATTTAACTGTGGGCAAACAAATGATTAATATTAAATTGCATTGTTAGTGTTAGACAGTTGAAACCATTTAACTGTGTGCAAACGATAAATAGCAGTACTTGAAACCATGTAACTGTGTGCGTAAAAATGAGATCTGGCTCGTTTGAAAGCTGTTACTTGCAAACTATTCAGTAAAAAATCTTGTTTAAACAGGATTTTACATGAGTTAAGCATCAAGGGTTAATATATCAAATAACCGAGCTCACATATATAGTGCAGTTTGCCATATCTATAAATTAAGAGTGCTCAATACTGGTGACAGAGAATGTTTAGATCTAAGTTATGATAGAGTAGACAGTGTTGATTGTTAGTATCTTGCCTATGAGATCAAACCATGTCTGAGAAGGGCGAGTGAATATCTGAGCAAACCACCTACTCATAATTTCGCGTCTTTATATTTGCGGCAAAATGCTGTCACTTTTTCAACCTTGTCAAGAACTCATAAATAGTTTGATGATTGAGATAACGATATATTTCTCAATGCAAGTGTCATATCAAACAGGTGGTCCGAAATCATTTCGTGAAATGAATTTAATAATTCGACTGAAAGACTGGCACTGTTTTTCGATATATATATATATATATATATATATATATGAGAGAGAGAGACAGCTCTGTGTCGATCTGAGTTTTTATTAAAAATAAATACATCCATATTTTTGCTGTTTAGCAGTTACTTATTTAGTTTCCTGTTAGGAAAAAAGATCTGGTTGCAAATATGAAGAAATAGCGTTGCTTTGTCTGAAACTAGGCTAGTAGGGCTTGTCATCACGAATTAATAGGAAAAAAATGCTTATTATAATTTTAAACTCGAGTATCAGACAAAAACTTTGATAAGTAATTCCGATAAACCAACAGTAGAAGAAAAATAGTCCATGCAAATTAGCGTTATTTTTCTAATTATTCTGAGTAGATCATATGAATGATGTTTGTTGTCTACTAATAACTTGGCTACTTATTTCCTTCTCACTAGGTTGCTACAATGTTAAATTATCTGATGATGATGATGATATATAGGGAATTCTTTTTTATCCTCCAGCACTCTCCTTGATATTTTAGATAATTTTAGCGATTTTATAACTTGGGTGATTTTCTTCCCTCTTCAGGTCCCGTTCCTAACGACTGAGGTAAAAAAAAATCAGTGATGTTATGGGTTCCTCCACCAACCTACCTGCTGTTGCGAACAAAAGTTGAGAGGGATTGACAAGTGATGACTCATAGTTCATTCCTGATAGTGCCAACAGTGAGAATGGCGTGAACACTCACTTCATTGCTTGAGGATAGTCACGCGTGAATTAAGTCAGATTTTTATTCTTTAAGAAGGGAGTAATTTTAATCACTAAGAGAAACAGTTTTATATTTTGGGGCTTAAGCGAGACCCCTCCCATCCCCTTTAAGAATGAGTTACGATTTATGAAAGAATGGATCTGTCCTCCATCGATGAATAAAATCCACGTCGCATCTTCCCGTTTATAAGACCGGTCCCCCCCCCCAAATTGTAACATCCGAAATAAACGTGAGTTTTTGTAACAACGTGTTTGTCATTTGATCCCGGTAAGGATTACCTCATTCTTTATTTCGACACGTCAACATTATCTCAGATACCCCCGAAAACCCCTAAAAATGAAACATTTTGAGTATGCAAAGTATGCCTTTCTTCATCAGTGGAGAAAGGCAGAAGAATGAAAATTTGGTGTGTTATAACAGTAGTGTAAGTAAATTATTTAATGAAAAAATACTGCTTATCAGGAAGTTTTAAATTTGTAAATATTTTTTGATACTGTAGTTTACCTGTTTAATGTAATCATTTTTGTTTCAGAGATACATAAGTTATATAAGATATATAAATTCATGTTCAGAGATGATGTATTTGAAATGATTCACATATAGAATGAGAAGTTTCATATATATATATATATATATATATATATATATATATATATATATATATAAACCATTAACCTTATCGTTCCTAATAAGATTGCACCTAAAAACACCATTATGTAGAACTAATGTTAGGCATTGATTCTCTTGCTCAGTGGGAGATTGCTTCTCCAACACTAATGATGATACAACATTTAATTAATACATTGGATACACCACCTCCATCTTCTCCTGCAGACTAACTTGCTATTTATCTAATGCTAGCACCATCTCTATACACATCATTGAACACATTTTACATGATCACAAAAATGTCAGAAAAAGGAAAAAATAGTAGATAACACTAAAATCCTATGTAGCACAAGCTGTAAAAAACCCTCTAAATATTAGAAACCATTCTTAGAAAATAGAAACAGAAACCCCCAATGTTAACAAAACCTTTGAATTCATTGGGTACAATGCTTAAATGCATTTGGCACTGGTGCATCGTTCCACAGCCTTTAGGATTTATAGTGACGTGATCCTGATTAATAAATTCTATACATTTACGCCAGTACCAACGGACTACGCGTTCCAATTCGATTTCAGCTACACACGATGAACGCTCTCATTTAAGATATTCATTGGTCACGTAAAACATCATGATCTACTGCGTGGTCGTACCTATATCTTCAACTATGACCAAGGAGAGTCGAAAGTATATGTACACGGACCATAACAGTATGAGATTTCGGAGTTATAAAACGGCCTACATCCTCATTTGCGACATCGCTCTCGCAAACAAGTAAAGGCTAATGGAAAATAAAACAAACTCAACTCCAAATCCTTGTCTATCATCTTTAATAAAACATACCCGCCAGAAATTTTTTTGCCTCAAAGCTATATAATTCAACTGATTTCCATTCTAAAAACATGGTGTTTTGGGAAAAAACAAACACGAGTTGCTATAATTTTTGTGCCTGTATTTTTGAATTTATTGACCCATCGGGGTTTACGCGGTTGTTTTAAAATTTCTGTGAGATTAGCTGACGACGGTATTTGACTTGCCGCGAAAAATTTGAAGGAAGAAAACCCAAAATGACTTAAATCTTTTCCCTCCTAGATTATTTAAATTACACTTTTAACCAACTGGAATCAGAGATAAATTATCAACATTTTTTTAATCTAATTTAAAGCTCACCTCAATCTTCTAAATAAGCCATAAAACATATACATCCTTCAATAGGTTTAGATATTTATTCTGTAACCTACTCAAACTTTTGACTTTAATTCTTTTGAGTGAACATCTAACATTCTGCTTCTATAAGAATGCTTTTAATTTCAACATTGCTTAATTATTCTAAATTGAATGAAATTATTTTTGTTTACATAAAAATTCGTACTGCTATTAAAATCTTTCCACTGCTGCTGATAAAAATTCTAGCTACACCAACTTACATAATAGCACATAAGTATACTTTCTCTCCCACATAGTGACATACTCACAAATATATATATTAGAGTTATATCAAATATATATATTAGAGTTATATCAAAAACGGCTACATTGTATGCACGAATCTTACTTTTTCTCTCTCTTAAAATATTTATGCTCTGATTAATATTCTTGTCTTACAAGAAAAGATTATAAAATATTTTTCAGTTAATTTTTCATTCAATTTAAATATTCTTTTTAAATTTGTACATGAATGTTCTATTCAATCATTTACTTATTTATTGTGTGTGTGTGTGTGTGAGAGAGAGAGAGAGACTTAATATTGTTTCTTATTGTTTATATATAAATATTAAGAAACGTGCTTAAACAAGAATGACTTCGAATATAGCTGCCACACTAAAATGCCTATAACACATTCTCCCCCCAATTCTTTCTCTTACTACTAGTAAAACTGTTTTCTTTCGTAAATTCCCCTACCACTTATTGTTCATCCTCCTCTTATGTAAATGTATGTGACTTGTTAGTGTTTTTCAATTAATTATTTGGTCCCCCGAAAATGACTCCAGTTGGTGGTGAACGTAAGCATACGACGCCTTCCTAAATTCATTCCATCCAAAAGTCAAAACAACACTTGAATGGATCAAAGATTGGATATGCTAACACGAAGTGTCTGTCGTATTGAATCAACCATGTTTATATTATTTGTATATACTAAAACAATGGTGGAATTTTCAGATTCAGTTTCTAATTGTCATTGTTTCTGTTGCAGCTGGGGTTTTTTTTTCAAGCATTAAATAAACCATATGGATTTCTCTAAGTAGACTTACCATTTTCCTTGGATGGGTTGCTTGAAAATTAACGTATTTATTTTCTTCAGCTGTCTCCCCGTTTATTTCCTTTTTGGTTCTTCTACTAGCCTAACGACGCAACCACTGACAACAATATAATTATTATATTTATACCAGGTTATAATAATTAAGTTCAACGACGTGAATGAGATCCTAATGAAATGATGTTTTGATATATTTTTTTTAATACATCAATATATATTTTGTCTTCCCCAAAATTTGACAATATAAATGATGTATCTGCGAAAAACATGCTTTTTGGTAATATTTAGATTATCTGGTAAGAAATGCTTGTTTTTTATTTATTTATTATTATCATTCGTAAAATTATCATGGCAATGATAAGGTATAACAGCTTTGTCTTACTTTTTTATTGGAGATTTATTTTTTACCAATGAGCATGTGTTTTAAACTGAGCTCCATTTTTACACACAATCAGAATATTCCAGCTACAAATCGGGATAAAAAAATCACGACTCTGAGTTTCACGTTGCTGATCGTCATGTGATCTTTAAGTTAAACTACGTAAAGGAGAGGTTTTGATATTTTTCTTTTTACTTTTATTATTTGTTTTAACAACTATTTTTTATTATCATTATTGGGTTAGACTCACAACCCACATGTGGTTTATCTTATACTGGTTTCTTCTATTGTATTGAGATATTGTGATAGTGCTTTGCATATTTATGCATAGAGCACTGTATTTGAATGGAAAATCTTTAACTTTAATTTTTAACCCTTTGAGCTCTGAGCTGAAATTTACACTTTGCCGTTTGAGCGTGATCTAATCACCGTTAAACCTGTGCCATGGTAGTGGGAGATGGAATAAAAATTCGAATAATGTAACGGTTTCAAAGGGTTAATCATAATTATATAATAGCGAAATAGTTATCCTCGAAGGAAATGGAGACGGAGACCCGAGTTCAAACCCCGCACGAAGTTGTTTGTATTTAACATACCGCTAATACGCTTGGAGAAGGTGTGCATTCAAGTATTCCTCCTTCAGCTAACGGTAAATAGGAGGGCTGATTGGGCTCTTGATGACCGGTCGAGGAGAAGGAAAATTATGAAATCAAGTCTGTTAAACTCTCCTTAAACCTGACCTTGTGTCACATCCTTCTCTTACGGAGAGGTTGGTAAATATTTAACATAAGTATTTAACATACTGCTAATACGCTTGTGGAAGGTGTGCATTCAATTATTCCTCCTTCAGCTATCGGTAAATGGGAGGGCTGATTGGGCTCTTTAATTTTGGTATGACAACCGGTCGAGGAGAAAGAAAATTATGAAATCAAGTCTGTTAAACTCTCCTTAAACCTGACCTTGTGTCACATCCTTCTCTTACGGAGAGGTTGTTAAATATACATGCGCGTGTGTGTATATCTACATCAACAAATCTCTAACTTGATGATGATAAAGCATTCATTTTGCTCAGTAAAGATTTTATTCTTAACTATCTTTTTTCAATGCACCCATGGGGGTCTTCATTAATGCCATAGATCGAACAATATACAGCAAAAATCTGATTTTGGAAACAAAGAATATACTCGAAGAACAATTGAGGAAAGAAAGGTTATCTTTTGATTATCAGAGATTAATCATCATCATATCGTGCCGCTAGCACGGATATCCCTGACCACTTCTCCCTATCATTCATCACTTCTGGCAGGTCTTCTGGGCTACATCCCGTATCCTCACATAGCTGCTGTATATATATTCGAGCTGGTCGTCTTGCTTTTGCTAGGCTATATGCGGGGTCCATAGGAGTACATCACTGATGAGTTCGTCCTTGCTTCTCCAGCAGTGTCCTGCGTGTCTGGTTCGTCTAACTTGTATAGTTTTCGTGATGGGAGGCAGGTGGCCGTATAGTTGGTGTCTTATGGGGTGTTGCCGCCAGGACTTGTTCATCTGAGTTGCTAGTTGTCAAGAAAAAAATCCAACATGATTTTTTCCTCATTTAAAATTGTGAATGTGAGTTGTTTTTTTTTACCTTTAATGAGGGTGGTTAATGAAAGAACCTTTTTAAGCGACTTAACTCCTCAGCTATGATTAAGTTGAATGGGTTCTTTCAAAGTTAAAGAATCTAGTCTGTTCTACTCTAGACCCATAGCTTAGGAGAGAAGAGATGGAGTCGTTCCTTTCCTCTATTAGAGCGACAGTAAAACGCAAACGGTTTCGTCCAGGATTTGAACTTGATCGCCTTTTCCCTTTCTTAGAACAATAACCGTTACGCCAATCTCTGAGAAGTAGACGGTATCAGTTACTTTGTATTAAGGAAGTTCTGGTTGAAATTATTCGTAATTAATGTACAGAATTGTTTGATATTAGCAACCTCGAATTCGATTACAATGACTCAAATATACAGACGACTCACATCCGTTTTTTCTTCTTTCTTGAAAATGTGAAAGCGAATTTTTGTCAACATTATTATTCTTTGTGTGTTGCAATTTTGTTCATCTGATCTACACTCTTTCATTTTGTAATCTGTATACTTTGTTCCAATTCAATAAATGGTTTCGCCCAAAGCTAATATGAATTTGCATATAGACTGGTTTCTCTAAAACCTGTTTACTAGTAAGAACGTGACCTACGGTCAACATCGCGCTGAAAGCATCGGTTCTCACGAGATCGCTCAAGTTAGGCAGTGATGAGCCTATTCAATACTTAGATGGGTGACTGCATAACAGCAGGTACTCTAAGCAAGCTTAGGTCTATGTGCCATGTATAAGGAAAGTATTGTAAATAACCAGTTAAAGCGTCTCCGTGGTGTAGTTTTGCAACGCTATTACAACTGAGTGCTCCCATACTTGTGGCTGTGTACCATAATTCAGTAATGTTTATTAAATAATAAAAATTACCAGATGTCAAGTGAATATACTATCGCTAAAGTTTATTAACGAATCCAAACTGGAATGCTGATTACTGTAAAATTTATTGCCTTGTTTTTGAATAAAACCCAAAAAGTAAAGTGGATTTCTTTCTTTTTTTTTTTCTTTTTTTTTTTCTGTATATAAAAAATATTAACGTTTACAGAACGTGCTGTCTCCAGTTTATGTAGACACCCTGATGCTGAATATAAGTAAGTTAGTTGATTTGGTGACCTTAGTCGAGGGTGACCCAAAGGCTCTCTTTTCAATAGCTACAATACGGACGCTTAGGAGAGGGCGCTACTCCATTCCATGGATTGAACCACTTTACCCTTGATCCTTATAATGCTGAGTATTAAACAAGTAGGTATCAAGTACCATTTTTGAGTCTTTGGTATGACTCGACTTGGGATTGAACCCCGGTCTCCCTGACCATTGGCGAACACTCTACTCATTAGGCCAATGCGTACAAAAAGTGATAAAACAATGGTATGGCATAGTAAGGCGTGTTGATCACTGTAATTCTAGGAAGTTATAGAATAAGAGTTTTTGAATGATATTTTGCTGAGGTTTGCCAATTTGCACGAGTACAAAAAAGTCGGTACACAATTTAAGTTTCGTGTGTCTGCTCAACGTAATTGAAGTACGTACTTGGTTGTCATTAATTAAGCTATCAGTAAATAGTTGGACAAACTGGGTTCTTTAGCCTTGGTTTGGTAACCGGTCTAAGAGAAGAAAAATTGAATTCAAACCAGCTTTGCTCTGCTTAAAAAAATTGAACTTTCGCATGAAGTGGTTGGGTAAATACATACTAACCTTTTTTTTTTTTTTTTTTTTTTTTGCTCATGGAAGTATGGGGGCACCCAAGTAGAATTGAACTCACTTACAATAGTCAACTGGTCTAGCTTAGTAAACATTACACCGCACGTGGAACCCTAAAAGCCAAGCGTAGCTTGGATTTGGCTCAAGGCCGTGTGTATTTCTGTCACAGCCTAGTGTCAAGACACCGAGAGGGAATTCTATCTCATCATTTGTGCAGCTTAAAAAAAAAAAAGCTTTGACCCACAGACGTTTTTTTTTAAAAAGTTTTACACTCCTTGACAGTGGAAACTCTGACGTAAAGTTAGGAGTTATGAATAAGTTTATTAATCGTCAGGGGAGATTAAAAATGATAATGCTCGAAATAAGACTAAATCAAGAAATATTAAAATAAAGTTGAGCCCTTTCTTCAATAAGAGAATGAAACCGAAAGTTATCTGGTGACTAGTCTAAAAAGTGTACCCTAAAACGCACTGGCTGCTTGGTGCGATGAATGATAGGTAATCTATCATCATCATCATGTCGTGCTGGTAGCACGGATATCCCTGACCCTCTCTCGCCACTTTTCCCGATCGTTCAACGCCTCAGGCAGGTCTTCTGGACAACATCCTGTATCCTCACATAGTTGCTGAATGTATGTTCGTGCTGGTCGTCCTGCTTTTGCACGCCCATGTGTGGGGGGTCCATCAGAATACATCACTTATGAGTTCGTCCCAGCTTCTCCAGCAGTATCCTGCATGTCTGGTTCGTCTAACTTGAATAGTTTTCGTGATAGGAGGCAGGTGGCCGTACAGTTGGTGTCTTGTGGGGTGTTGCCGCCAGGACTTGTTCAAGATTGCTCGCAGCATTCTTGTGTAATTGCCGTCTAGCTTCTTCTCCAGCCGTTTTGTTAGAGTCCATGTAGTGCATCCATATAGCAGTATCGATGCGACCGCTGCCTGGAAAATCTGTCAAATGCGAGCAAAGAATTAAAGAAAGTAGAGTTGAAGAAGGACGAATAAGATTGATCAGGATGTAATGACGAGGCCAAGAGATGTTATTACAACGAAGCGGGCTGTTTACTTATTGGATAAATCAAATTAGAGAAGAGCAACTTGAATCATTTTCAATATTTTTTTTCAGAGTAGGAGTGGAAAACCTTTTTAATGAAATTCCTTTGAACAGAGTAATAGAAGGATTGGTTAATTCTTAATCTTTCTTCAAATCAAAAGAGAGAAACTGGTTAATCGTCAAATAAAATAGTTTTGGCCTTTTGAATGTTATTCGTATTTTAAAAACAAACAAACAAAACTACAAGCCACGTAATATTTTTATGTATTAAGTGTGTCTAGGTAAAAACTTCTGATAGCGGGGAGTCTCCGTAGAGTAGTGGTTAACGTGCAAGACTGCAGCATCGTAGTAAGCGAGTTCAAACTCGAATGGTGCTATCACGTTCGCTAGGAAAGAATTGACCTCCCTTAGCCCCACCCCAGCTATGGGGTGAAATAGTACCACTACTGTTCTTCTCCAAAGATGGCTTTGGTTGATATGCCATTAAAGAAACCAAACCATAAAACTTTTCCATTACTTCCAGGTCCACTATGACTCGAAATTGTAATATTTATGAGTCAAATTTCTTTAAAAAAGTATCTATTTTCAATAGGAACATGTGCAAAAGGAAAAAAAAACAAACAATGAAACAATTCAAAAAAAAAAAAAAAAAAAAAAAAGCAATCATAAACGTACGGTGAATACGATTCCCTAACCTCTTGACATAAAATAACCCTAGACGGGTTGACATGTTAAAATCAACCCATCCGTGTAAACTCCTTATGCTAGCAGTTTATGCCAAAAAATTGGTTGATTTCATGTTTTCAAAAAAAAGTTATTTTTACGTCTAAGGTTCTGAATTGGGCTCGTTGAATTCATTGTCTATAGTGATAACCGTTACATTACGAACGCTTCCTGAAAAATCCTAAAATCGGTATTAGTAAACATTCTGGTGGCATCTTAGACATGTTCTCAGTACTGTTCAAGACCAATAAACAAGGCTGCAACTAACAATGATTTAAAAAAAAATTATAGCCATAATCTCAGACTCAAAGTAGGCAAACCCAGTCGACTGGGGTTGTATAATACACAGACTCCATCTCTTCAAAGTGGGTAAGACGCTCCTTCCGAAGAGTATCCTAGATATGACTTTAAACCAACTGATGGTGAGGCTCCTGAAATGCTGGAACTTTGGGGAATGTGGAGTGCCCCTTCATTGCCATTGCTTCCAGGAGTGGTAACACATGATAGGATCCTATCTATGAGTCAAGTAGAACTGTCTGACATTTATACTGAGTGCCAACTAATGACTTATGCTAAACTGAGTTGTTTGAAAAAGAACTATTTGATTATTTAACTGTGTGTAAACAAATGACTGATGTTTAATTGAATTTTTAGTACTACAAAGCAATAGTTAGAACTATTTAACTTCGTTCATTTATTCTAAACCCAGTTGTTTGAAATATAAGTTTGATCATTTAACTGTGTGTATCAACAAAATGTGTTTATAAATATTATATATATAAACAGGATTTGATTTGCCTTGTCGGCTGGGGCTGTAGAATACACCGACTGCTTCTCTGCAGAGGGGTAAGACCCCCCCTAACGAGTGTCCTGGATATGACACTAAACAATCTGATGATAAGGTTCCAGCAATGCTGGAGCTTTGGGGAATTTGGAGTACCCCTTCATTACCATCGCTCCCAGGTCCACTCTGGCCCTGGAGTGGTAGCACCTGACAGGGCCCTATCTAGAGGTTAAATAGAACTAACAGCATACTTATACTAAACTGAATTGTTTGAGTAAACTGAATAGCTTAAAATAGTAATGTTTTTGACAATTAAACCGTACTTACATTTAAACTGCGTGCTTATGCTTAACTGATTTATTTGAAATAGAACTGTTTTTCGACATTAAAATTGTATTTACAATTAACTGAATTGTTACATATAACTTCTTGAATAGTTTGAAATAAATGTTTTTGACAATTAAACTGTACTTATGCTAAACTGAATTGTTTTAAAAAGAATAGATTATTTACATAAAAATGGATTTGGCGTTAAATAACCTACAAAGGTTGATATGCCAAAAAACCCACCAAACCCCAAACCAAACCAGGATTTGATATTAAATAACCAATAATGGTTTATATGTCACCAAACCAAACCAGGCGGGTACTTCAATTAGTACAGATGTATGATAATTTTGTTTGGAAATTAACGTCATTTTTCTCAAAACTGTTTATAAAGACCCGATCAAATGTAATAAATGTTATTACCATTGACTAATAAAATAAATGTTATTAATAGATAATATTAATAAATTTTATTCATGAATAGATGTTTATGGTACCCAACCTGCGGGCGGTAATGAACTCTTCCGTGATTATTAATACCGGGAGAACAGTCATCTCGGCGGAACTGTACTTATTCCCGCCAAACACTTGGCAGTCGGACAGACGTCTAACACTTTTGTACATATGTTGTATTCTACTTCGTTAATATACTTTGTTCCACCTAAACCCAATTTGTGTTATTCTTCCGGTCCACAACATGATTAATAAATGTTATTACCATTAGAAGTATGCATTCACCCTACCCCTCCACCACGGACAGGATGTGACACAATATCAATTCTTAAGTGGAATTAAACCTGTTTGAATTCAGTTTTTCTTCTCCTAGCTTGGTTTCTTAACCAACGTTTTATAATCAAGTCTGGCCTACTATTTACCCGTATCTTGGGAGGAAAGGTGAATTCATATTCTCCTAAAAACATTAGCATGAAGCAAAAAGCAAAGTACCTCGTCCAAGATTTGAATTCGAGTCATTGATTCCATTTCTTACGATGATAACCGTTACGCTAAGCGCGCCATAGAAGTGGTGACAGTGAAATTCTTTTATGTATTATTAAAGGAATTTAAGCTTTTAGATGAAATACCTCTTTCAACATAGAAACCAAAGCCCCACCTCAGTTTTAGTGAATAATTCATGAAATATGGTAAGCTCAGTCTAACGTGCTATCAAAATAAGGTAAAGCAATAATAATATATCTGGCTGAGGACTAGTAAATGATTATCAAGAACATAATTCTTGTAAGCAATGATCACAGCCGGCCGTGAAACTATTTATTTTTCTCTGTTTAGGTAAATATATGACGTGCACTTAAGAATTTCCACTGTTATGGTAAGACAGACCATTTTAATATACTTATAAACCCCCCTCTCTCTCTTACTGGTAATTAGTAGGTAAACGACACTAGTTAATATCTTTCACTCTCTTTGTTTTCTTGCTTTTTTTTTCTCTCTAAAACTTTTCTCCTCTTACACGGGAAAAATCCCGACAGTTATATCGAGAACTTACATACACACATAAGTTCTTGCCATATATATATATATATATATATATATATATATATATATATATATATATATATATATATATGAAAAATAATTTAAATCTAAACGAATGATTAAGCTACATTACCACTTGATTTTAGTCGCTTATTTTGTTGCATATTAGCTCTTATTAGAACTTTTTTTCTTACTTCTAAAAAAAATTTCTCTTCCCCAAATCTTTCTCCTGACGATGACTCAAGATCAATACTGGTCGAGAACAATTCAAAACAATTATAATATTCATTTTTTGGTTTTATCAATTTTTGGTTAGTTTTAGCATAATAACTTTGTAGAAGCTCCTCACCAAGGTAACACGTAAATGTTTTCTTTAAACCTAAGAGATGAATAAAAATTTTGCAAAGACAATCAAATGATTCAATAAGATAACTCAAACAATAGTGTATTCTTAAAAAGTAAAATTTATGTAAATAAAAAGTATAATCATCCAGTCAGTCACCTTCTTCCCCACAAAGACAAAAAAAAAAAAAAATGAAAACGTCTCAAATTTTACGAACTTAATGAAGACACATATTTAAGTATACCGGTATTCTTAACAGTTATGGAAAACTCAACAGTTTATTTAGGAGGTTATATCACCATAAAAATATCTATCAATCTGAGTTGATGAACGGTCTGTAACCAAAATTACGTCACAATTTCTTTGGTTACTTTCGTGACATTCTTCATGATTTTAATCTAATTCAAATCTCAATTATTGAAAAATTATCTAATATCAATACTGTTTATGAAGCCATACCTACATACTAATAATATGCAATTGTATTTATGTATACAACCAAATAGTGGTTTACTATGTAAATGGATGGCCAATTTGCATATTGATCTTTAAATTTAATTAATATTTGTTTGATTTTATTTTAATACATATGAACAAAAATCACGTCGATAAATACATCAACCAAAAAAAGTAACTTTTACTTTTTGATTTTGTTAAATTAGGAAAATGTAACAATGAAAGGTTGGAGTGATGGGAAGAGTTACCGTCGAAGTGGTTTTATTCTTCGATTATACCACCAGTTTCAAATAAGTTGAAATAATTTTAAATATTTTTTATTATAAGAATATTAGAATAAATCCTACGTACTGTTATATATTGAAATCAAATAAAAATAAGTGTAGACTTTTTGTTCGCGTTTTTTATTTAGTTTGGCGAGTTTTTCTAATTTAATGTCATATTTTAGTACATTTAAACTCAATTACTTGTGCGCCTAGGGTACCTATTTTTCTAGTATCTGTAATGAAGCCATTGCGTTGCCAAAATATCACTTATTCTCACCTCGAGCAAATTTTGGAATAATCTGAGATATCACTTAACAAAGGTAGCATGGGTTCAATCAATCGAGTAGAGAGGTCAAACTCCCTCTTAAAAAAGGGATTGCCCTAAGAATGACACTAAATTGCACCTGATGGTGAGGTTCTTGTTCTGGAGATGTGGGAGTGTGGAATACTCCTTTGTTGCCATTATTCCAAGATCTACTCAGACCCAGAATGCTAGTACTTGTTAGGGTCCAATTTATGTGTCAAATAGAACTGTTTGAAAATTATTAATGTGATAGAAATACCTGATACCATATAACTGTGTATAAACAAATAAATATTATTAAATAGGAATAATTTCTTGAAACCATCTAATTATGTATAAATTATTGGCATTAGATAAGAATACTTGAAACCATACAATTGTGTGCAAATTATTTGCATCAAATTAGAATAAACTGTAAGGGTTTGATATAGCATTTATATTAATTAATCAAAGATCAACTAACCTTTTGGTCCTAAATGTTTTATTTATCTACAATCTTATTTTTAATAACTTGTTTTTTTTATTTTTTTAAGCAATTGTTTTGTTGGTAATTTCTTTAAAAAAATCTTATCAACCTAAACCTTCTGACAACCTGGCAGTGTTAGTCTTGCTGTAAATCCATCAAAAAAGTTTTTCTAAAAAAACATGTTAAATATATTTCAACTACCAAAATAAGCTCTTTACTTCACATAACCGAATATTTAGTTTTTACATTAGATTTTTTTTTTGGGGGGGGTGTCTATTAGTCCAGGTTAAAAGCGCTGTACGCGAAGCTAAACTTTTTTTAAGACCATAATTTCCCGATGCAGGTATCATTGGGTAAAGAGAAAAAGTTTTGGTAAAAGCCTGGCTCGTTTACCAAGACTTTTTTCGTTCGCCAATTACACCTACATCGGAAAAATAGTCTAAAAAGTTCGGCTTCGAGTTCTTTTTACATAGTTTATAACCTGGACTATAAAGACTTTCGTTTAATACACTCAAAGTAAATCTATCTGCATCGATTCCCAAGGAGGATTAATATTGTATATCTCACAAGTTAACTATTTTCGCCGTTCGATTGTTTCCCAGATTAGCCTAGCAGATCATTACAATTGTTTTGCAAGTTCGATTTTTACTAGATGCCACTTAATTATGATCTTGTGCCAAACTAAGATTGGTAAACATAAACAATCATTACTGAAAGGTAACATTTTTCACTCCAGATTTTTAAGAACGTACATTTTTTTTTTTCGAGAGCTTATCTATTTGTCAGGATGACCCTTATTGTACGATTATATTTGATTAATTTTTGTTCGGTATTTACTAAATTTCAAAATAAGAATTCTGATAAAAATTCATGTTGAAATGTTATTTATAGTTTAATTTCGGGTAATTGTTATGCAGAGTTTTCTGTTGAATTTTCAAGGTTACAGTTCGTAAACAACAACAGCTGCTCTGTCCTCCCCACTTAAAAAAAAAAAAAAATAGAAAAAAAGATTGAATGATGTACAGAAACACCATTTCTTCATCAGTTATTTCAAGAAATTCATCTCCTTGGTATTTGGTATCGAACTATCGATCATTTCTATTTTTCCTCTTCGATCTGTTTGTTCAGTGCTCTTTCGCAAAATGCAAATCTGACTAAATGCTAACAGGCAAACACATCGGAGATTAACTATCTTAATCTCATCTCTACAAGTGTTATAAACAAACAAAAAAAATAATCTTCTCTTTTCTCTTAAACTTTGCTTTCTAATTGTAATGTTTGGTTTGGTATGGTTGGGTTTAATGGCATATCAACCATTGTAGGTTATTTAATGCCAACTCCCTTATATATATATATATATATATATATATATATATATAGTTTGGTTGGGTTGTATGGCATATCAATCAATTTTAGTTATTTAATGCCAAAGCCTATTTATACATATATATTAAAAAGATATATTTGCGGACACATTTTTAAAAATAATATTCTTAAATGAGTCTAAGCTCTTAACATCAGTCATTTGTTTACACCCATATATATTGAAGATATGATTTGTAAGCACATTTTGCTGATAATATTTTTAAACGAGTCTAAGTACATTTTTCCCCACAGTTAAATGGTTTCAGGTATTTCTATTTAACATAAATTATTGTATTTATTATTAATCATTTGTTTACATACAATTAAATGTTTAAAGTATATTTTATATCACTAAAAATTAAATTAAACCTCAATCATTTGTTCACACACTACCAAATGATCAAACAGTTCTATTTCTAACAATTCAATTTATCATAAGTCATTTGTTTGCATAGAGTTTAAATGTCAAACAGTTCTATTTGAGCCATATTGGACCCTATCAGGTATTACCACTTCGAGCCAGAGTGGACTCGGGAGCAATGGCAATGAAGGTGTACTCCGCACTCTCCAAAGCACCAAGACTTGAGCCTCACCATCAGATAGTTGAGTGCCATATATATTCAGGACACTTATTGGGAGGGAAATCTTCCCCCTCTACAGAGATGCAGTTGGTGTATTCTACAGCCCCAGCCAACTGAGCAACACTTGTAACGGAAATTCATATTACTTTTATCCCTTCATAGGTGTTATATTTGCATATGAATTTGAAACAAAAAACTAACGAACAGCTTCTCGTGTAAATTAGACATTTTACTTTGTAATTGAAGTGTAAATGCGATCGGAAAGTAGCATAAGAAGAATTATGAATAAATAAAACATTTTAAAGGAAAAGGTGAGCTTATCGTATTAGTTTGAATTCATTTATTTCAAGACATATCAACTCTTTACGGTTTATTCAATGCCGAAATTTAATACAAATAACCAGCAAACAGTTGGTTTCATGTTGTCTTATCTAATATTGATAATTTGTACACATTTAAATGGTTTAAAGTAACTATTCCTTCTTAATAATAATTTGTTTGCACAATTGTATGGTATCAAGTATTCCTATCTTATACTAGAATTTTCTAACAAATCTATTTGACTCGTTGATGGAACTCTCACATGTTACAATACTCCAGGACAGAGTAGACCTGGGAGTAATAGCAATAAAGAACTGGCTCCACACACCCCAGATCTTCAAAACTGAAGCCTTGTCATCAGATAGAGTTCATACGCAGGACAGGCCCTTTTGTAGGGTTTTTACCTCTGAGGAGTGGGTTCTGTTGGCGTATTTTAGCTCTTCTAATAGGACGGTTGTATTCAAAGTTAAAGACAGATTCGAGTCCGAAAGGCTCCTATCTTCGGTTGGGCCACCTACGGGTGGGCGATGATGACCATCATAGTCAAGCAGGGTTCGAGTCTCAGCTCGAGCCCGACCCCCCACTTCCTCAACCCCCACTATAATCGACCTTCGGGCCACTGACCTTGTGTCAAGTCCTGTCTGGTGGGAAGCAGTGACAAACAAATAACAGGACGCTAAGCTTGGCTCTGCTCAGCTCAGCTAAAATCTAAGGTTGTAACTGAAAAGAAAACATTCATCATGGAGAATTGATTCAGAGTGCAGATCAACGAGAAAAAAAGTTGGAATTTAGCATATGTCTTGTGTGGGCAAGATTCAGAAAGAACGAAGGCTATTCGCTTAAGGCAGCAAAACGATAGTCATGGTCTGCGAAATAAGTTAGCTAAATATTACTCTACAGTGCGGCACCTCGAACTAAACCAGTATCATTTTACACCTGGACGTCGCAAGTTTGATTAAATTAGGTCTTGAATAAAACCAATTATTTCTATGACTAATAAGAATATTTAAATTTAAAAAAAGGATAAAACCACTCCCATAAGAGAGCGAAACGAAGCTATCTGAATATCATAAACAAAATGACTTCTTGTTCATCATGAACCAGTTATAGCGATAATTCTTTTATTGATACTAAAAATGATTTAATTTTATAGAAAATACTTGTATTAAACTGCTAAATGCGCCTATTTATAGGTGATTTTAATGGCATGTCAACCTGCCTGGGCTTATTTTATGCCGAGAAGTAAAGAAATTGCGTTCATCGTACGTATACATTTTTGTGTAGTTGTTTTTTAAAATATTTTTTTATATTTATATCAAGTATTCCTATCTAATACAAATAATTTGCACATAATTGTATAGTTTCAAGAAGTCCTATTTGACACGGATAATTATGATTTCAAGTTATTATATCTATCTAATGAGTCATTTGTTTACACACTGTTATAGTTTTAAATCTCATGGGAGTGGAATGTCCTTGTGGCATAGTGGTTTACGTGCTAAATTGTGACATCGTAGTGAGTAGGATTTCTAGTCGCGCTATTACGTTCACATTTGAACTAATGCCCTTGGGAAAGGGATTAACCACCTTATCCCCCTTCTTGAGTCAAATAGTACCTCTACTAATGGTTTGGCATGAAATAAAGAAACCAAACTTTATTATGATGGAGATTGTCTGGCTGTTACCGAAACTACGTTACCATTGTCGTCACAATTCTCTTAGTTATTTACGACCTATTGTTAATGATTATCTAATAATTATTTAATGTTGATTAGCGTCTTTTTTTTATTAACGATGTCTTCATTAAAGTTTAATCAAGTTAGATTTGCCTCAAAACAGCCCATGTTATTAATGCTTTTAAAACCTACAATGTGCTCGATATATATGTTATATATCACTAATAAATGTTATCGCTTCTCGGCCTTTTGAGGCTGGGCCACCTTCAGGTGGGCGAAAGGCAATATGAAAAGCGTTGTCCCCTTTGTATAGCATTGGACCTTGCTGTCCAGTTCAAGCTATAATCAGGCCCACGTGCCTTGACCCAAATCTGGGTCCAAGTCCATTTAGGCTCATCAGGCCCACATTGCACTAAGTGGGTCGATGACCAGCACAGTCCAGCAGGGCTCAAGCCTCGGCTTGTGCCTGACCTTCTCATCCCCTAAATCTCCACTATAATCGGCCTTCGCATCATTGACCTTGCGTCGAGTCCTGTCTGGTTGGAGGCAGTGACAAATAATTATCACTAATAAATGTTTATATCGTATATGGCGTGAATAATTTGCCGACTGGTTTTAACAAATAATTACTTGGTATCATTGATTTCTAACATTATTGTTTTATTGCCAAACGTATTAAAAGCAATCCGATGTACAAAATTATATGAAAATCAATTAAAATGAGATAAAAGTACGTGTAATCTTTTTATATACGTTCTTATTTAGTTTCAATAGTTTTTTCTAATTTGATATATTTTATTGCATTAAAATTTGAATACTTGTGATCAGAGGGAACATATTTTTACTCGTAACTAATAAAGATACTTAGTAAACAATTATAGCTTCATGTTACTATACTTAATAGAAATAAATTGAAATTGCATTATATCAAGTATTTTTTGTTGAATACGAATGATTTTTACACATTTATTTGACCAAAAAATGGGACCTTGACAGGTACGACCACTCAGAGTCAGAGTGGACCTGGTAGAAATGGCAATGAAAAGGTACTCTACACTCACTCGATCTCCAGAACTGGAGCCTCACCATCAGATGCAGTTTAGTGTTGTAACCAGGGCATTCTCGACAAGGCGGCCTATTTATAAGGAACATATACATTCATAATACTGACCAAAAGTAAACCTCTTTGTGTGAGACGCCCTGTTAAGTATGTTGATGTTTAACAAAAAAGCCTTTTCTCTTGATATTAAAAGAATTAATTTGTTCAATAATTGATTATATAAAATAAGACCTGCCTGGTTGCTATTTGTTATCGTTTAGACTTGTCTCTTTAAAACCGAATGCTTAAAATCCTACAATGCCTTATCGCTATGGGAAAGTACTAGGATAGTGGTACCTTCGGGTTTTCAGGGTTAATCGTAAATAAAAGGAAAAACTTGTAAATGAGAAGTTGAGATAAACTTTTTTGATTAGTGGCCTAAATAAGTTAAAATACGAGATATCAAATTATCTAACCTTACAACTGTCAACCCGTACATATAGCGTAAAAATTGGAATTTTTATTATATGTACGGCAACACCCCACAAGACACCAACTATACGGCCACCTGCCCCCCCCCATCTCGAAAACTATCCAAGTTAGACAAACCAGACATGCTGGTCACTGCTGGAGAAGCAGGGACGAGCTCATAAGTTATGTACTCCTATGGACCCCCACATATGGCAGGGCAAATGCAGGACGACCCGCTCGAACATACATTCAGCAGCTATGTGATGATACGGGATGTAGCCCTGAAGACCTGCCAGAGGCGATTAACGATAGGGAGAAGTGGCGATAGAGGGTCAGGGATATCCGTGCTAGCGGCACGATATGATGATGATTATATGTACGGAAAAGATTACGCAATTAAGATGCTGGAGTAGGGGAAATATGTTATACTCGTGCTAATTAATTTAGGTAATTAATTCACCTCTGCATTGCAGTAGGGATTCGGCTTGAGCAAGCAACAGAAAGCATTGGCCTCTACCTGAACGCGAGTAAAACAGTTGATGTGTTTTAAACGAGGAGTCATCTCCACTCTACGCAGCAAGTTTCTAAAATTATTGGACCAGATCACATACCTCGACGGCAACATCTCATTTACTGAAAGTTGTAATATAAGCCTAGCAAAAGCGTAGAACGCTATTGACAGGTTATAGATCATATGAAAATCTGATCTATCCGATAAAATAAAACAAAATGTAATTGTGTCCGTACGACTATATGGATGCACTACATGGACGCTAACGTAACTCAGAGAAAAAGCTAGATGGTAACTACACAAAAATGTTACGTACTGTCTGAAACAAATCCTGGAAGCAATACTTCGCAAAACAGCATCTGTATGGCCACCTACCTCCCATCTCACAAACCATCTAAGACGGATAAAACATGTGCGACTCTACCGGAGAAGTAAGGACGAAATCATAAGCGACTTTCTCTCATGTTCTGCTACACAAGAACTCTCCAGTATTTGTTGACTAGTAAAGACTTACATGCATCAACGTGCGGACACTGGATGCAATCTAGAAGACCTAACCGGAGTGATGGATGATAGGAACACAGAGAGAGAGAGAGAGAGAGCCAAGAAGCTGACTTGATGATGACTCATTACATCTAGTTCCATTAAGTTCATGAAATCTATATAAATTGAAAAAATATTTATTTTATATCTTGACTTTACATCAGACATACCAGAAGACAAATTTAATGTAGAAAGGTTTAAATGTCTTCACATTAAATTTGACCTTGTGTCACAAGACTTTATTTATGAATGCTTCCAAAAGACGGTAAAACGACCCGCTTGAACGATAAGGTCTTATCCAAAAGTGATTATCATATTTTAAAGTCAACAAATGGGCGTTTACGAACATTCACACAAAGAATTTATAAATACAGTTTAATAGAAGACATCCGGACGCTAACCTTAAACTAACAGGGGGCCGTCCCCCCAGGCTTTAACCCTCTTCGGAGGGTTAGGTTTATCACTTATCGCCTGAGGCACTCCTTTTTAGGGGAATGCCGACGGGGCCCGAGGCATTTTTGGAAATTCCGGGCGCGTGTGAGCTAGGGTCCTACGCCTGGACCCACCTTAAAAAGGCCTTGTGCCATACTCGTCCGGTTGATGGGACTGAGGACAAATACCGCTCACCTTAAACTGAGCCATGTAAGAATCAAACTCACTAATAATGGTCTTGGTTTGATTTCTTTGCTTAATGGCATATCAACCTTCGTGGGTTATTTAATGCCAAATCCATCCTTGTAGAAAAACAGCACTGATACTATTTAAACTATAGCTGACGGATAAGGGGATTCATACATTTCCCAAGCGTTGTAATCAAAAACTGAACATAATAGCGTGACTTGAGTTTGAACTCTGTTATGTCAAGGCTGCAAATCCATCACTTTAGCCATTACGCACCCCCCTCCATAATAAAGATCTTACTAGTCTAGCTAGCTAATCATTGCGCCATGCAAAATACCTAAACGTCTAAAGTTGAGCTTGTTATTTACTAGACTTAGTTTTGTCTGGCCCACAGGTTGCTTGCAGTACAGGCTTTCCTAAGTAGCTACCCATTTCTAAACTGAACTTGCGAATTGGTGCTTAGACATCCCTCTCTGATCACTGAAGGTTAAGCTGTAGTTGGTTGAAAAGAATGACGACGATTTAATACGAGTCATATTATTCATTTAATTTCGAGGCATTGATCTTTTCCACTATTAAAATAACAAAGTGCTGGATTGCGACATTGTTGTGAGTTGGGTCTTCTTTGGTGTCTTTGTTTTTAATGGCATATCAACCTTTGTAGGTTATTTAATGCCAAAGCTATTCTCCTAGAAGAACAGTAGTGGTACTATTTAACCCATAGCTAGGAGGATAAGGGGGTTCATAACTTTCCCAAGGGTATTTGCCCGAAAGTGAACGTAATAGCGCGACTGTAGTACGAACTCGCTTACTACGATTCCGTAGTCCATCGCTTTAAGAGTTGGGTCTTCAGTCGCGCTAATACGTTCACATTCGGACTAATACCCTTGTGAAAGTTATCAACCACCACCTGATCGCCAAGCTATAGGCTGAATAGTATCCCTGCAAGGATGTCTTAGAATTACATGGCCCACTAATACTGATAATCATTGGGTTTTTTTTTTAATGGTTTATAAACCATCTTGGGTTGTTTAATGGTAAAGTCATCTTTGAACAAGAAAAGTAGTGATACTATTTAACCCATAGCTGGGGGGGGCGATAAGGAGGTTAATACTTGTTCCAAGCTTTAATTAGTCCGAAAGTGAACGTAATAGTGTAACTCTAGTTCGAACTCGCTTACTACGATGTCGTATTCCTGCGCGTTAGCCACGAGTAGTCCCTCTATGAATATATTAGGAATAGTTACTTGAAGCTATGATTGTTTACTGAGGATTATTATTAGTTACTTGAAACCATATAACTGTGCAAACAAATTACTATTGCTAAATAAAAAATAATGACATGAAACTATATAATCATTTGTGTTAGATAGGAATAAGCCATACATTTGTGTGGAGATAATTTGTATTAAAGAGAAATAATTGATATCGGATAATTGTGTGCAAAAAAAAAAAAAAAAAAAAAACTTTTGAGAAACACCTACCCAACAAAATGTAAATATGAACATACAATGAATGCGATTACTTAACCTCTAGGCATAAAATAACCCTGGACGAGTTAACATGTCGTTAAAATCAGTAATTTTCAGCAGCTCGTGTAGTATAAAGATGAAAACTAATACAAAGGAATAATATTTCTTTATTAACTTTTAAAAAAAGTTGTTTTTAATTAGTTACGACCTTCGATCACTGCCAGGAGAAAAGCTTTTTTTTCAGATCTGATAGATGATCATAAAAGAAACAAAAAAATGTATCAGTGCTTTGAGTTATTCATGAGTCAGCTAAGGATTGTTTTGTTTTGTTATCTAAATATTTTTATCTAAATATTTGTATAAACTACCTGTAATATAACCTCTCTGTTAAAATAACCTATTGATGCACGGGAAAACTATTGAAAAGCACGGGGAATTGGTGACTACAACTGCAACTAAGATTTGATACTTGTTTGTCATTTCTTTATGTGACACAGCATAATATCCTCTCGCTTCATGAAAAGAGAATCCAGTCTCAAATATCGGCTAAGGGTAACAGAATAACTTCAGAATAGTGGTGTTAGAGAGAGCCATTCGTCTACATTCTGTATTTGCCTTGTTCCATCATCAGATGTCTTCGTAAGATGTCATGTCACTAATATGCCACGTTGATTTATTAAGTAGAGTAAGTCAGCAAGTATTCAAGCCAAGTATTATTTCTCTGTGCAGGTAAGATGATAAAATATTCACTCCTACAGTTAACCTTAACGGTCTAACATTACATACCTATCTAAATCCCTATATATGTATCTTTCTTTGACTTTATACTGTATTCCGTATTACGGTCTCTCTCTCTCTCTCTCTCTCTCTCTCTCTCTCTTATATATATATATATATATATATATATAATTTCAAATATTCATCTCTGGTGGAATCCCCGTAGCGTAGTAGCTCATATATTAGACTGTGATATCGTAATGAGCGAATTCGAACTCCAGTCACGCTATTTCGTTCACTTTTGGACTAATACCCTTGGGAAACGTATGAATCTCCTTATTTCCTCCAGCTATGAGTTAAATAGCACAACTACTGTTCGTCGAGGATGACTTTGGCATTAAATAATCCCCAAAGGTTGATATACCATTAATAAAGGAAACCAACCTTACTCCTTACCTTTTGATCTACATATTGTATATATCTTTTTCTCTGAATTAAACGCAGTTTCTTTCAAGCAGCGGTCGTATCGATACTGCTGTATGGATGCACTACTTGGACGCTAACTAAACGGCTGGAGAAGAAGCTAGACGGCAATTACACAAGAATGCTGCGAGCAATATTGAATAAGTCCTGGTGGCAACACCCCACAAGGCACCAACTATACGGCCACCTGCCTCCCATCACGAAAACTATACAAGTTAGACGAACCAGACATGCAGGTCACTGCTGGAGAAGCAGGGACGAGCTCATAAGTAATGTACTCCTATGGACCCCCACATATGGCCAGGCAAAAGCAGGATAACCAGCTCGAGCATACATACAGCAGCTATGTGAGGATACGGGATGTAGACCTGAAGACCTGCCAGAGGCGATGAACGATAGGGAGAAGTGACGAAAGAGGGTCAAGGATATCTGTGCCTGTGGCACGACATGATGATGATGATGATATTTTATAGTTATTTTTCTCTATACATTTTGTGTGTGTTTTTTTTTTTGTTTGTTTGTTCTTATGGCATATCAACCCTTGGAGGTTATTTACTGCTAAATCCTCTTATTTCAGTACATATCATTTGTAAACACATTTTTGATAACATTTTTAAACGAGTGTGTGCTTTTTGTTTTTCTTTTTTTTTTTTTACGCAGAATTTAATAATCTAACGTACGAGGTCCATACGATAAGTTTCCAGACTTTTTTCGTATGGGTATTTAAAATTGTCGTAGACGCTTTAAAATTCAGTATGTTATTGCTATACATCTTAGGAGATGACTGACCAATTTTTATGATTTCAGGTTCAAATGAACACCTACATCAGTAATTGGAATACACCCTACTAAAGCCTGATTGTCACGGCTGGCGAATTTCAAAAATGCAATCTGGCATCTTAGAAGAACGATATGCAATAAAACTTGGAAAAATGCTACAGAAACTATGGAATGCTTCAAACTGCTTTTGGAGCATCTTGCATGAATCGAGCATCAGTTTTTGAGTGGCATAAGAGATTCAAGGAAGGCAGGGAGTCTGTGAGGGATGATGAGAGGTGTGGGAGGAGTAAGAAAGTCAATACACCAGAGTTGATTGGCCAAAGGGTTTGGGTTAGGGTTACTATGTTGAGGTTTTTAGTTATTCTCTAAGCCCAGAGGCTGTCGTTATGAGACAATTGAGGAGATGAAAGAGACTGTGACGAAGGCCATTGACAGACTCGCACAAGAGGACTTCCATGGGGGTATTCCAGAAGTTGTTGGAACGGTACAACAAGTGCATTGCACCCGCAGGAGATTACTTCGAAGGGGACTAGAGTTTCATGTGTGTACTATCTATAAAAGTGTCCATACCAAAAAAGTCTGGAAACTTATCGTATGCATCTCGTATTTCTCTCTAACAGAGAATAATTCTATTTGCTATTAGTCATTTGTTTTCACGAATTTAAATGGTTTCAATTATTGATAACAGTAACAATTTAACATCAGTCATTTTTTTGGCACACCATTTCAATGGTCGAACAGTTCTATTTGAGCCATAAGTAGGATCCTATCACGCGCTACCACTCCGAGTAAGAATGTACCTTGGAGCATTGACAATGAAGGCGTACTCCACATTTTCCCTAAGCCCCAGGACGAGCCTCACCATCAGATGTATTTGTATCTTATCCAGGACACTTGTTGTGAGGGAGGGATCTTATCCTTCTGCTGAGATACCATCAATGGATTCTACGACCCACTTTTGTGTGTTCGTGTTCTAACACATGCACATTAATAATGACCGCACATGTAAACCCACGAAGCGATTGTGATAGTTTCCATTATCCTCGGTTACTTCATCCACATTTACTGTATGAAATAAGCAATTATGTATCGTCTATCTCTTTGTTGCATTTGGAATATTTTTTGGCGTATCCAAACAGTTTATTTATTGCTTCGGGTAATTTTCGGGCTAGAGGACTAATGTAAGTATAAAGAGAAAGAAAATAATGGAAAACGATGGGACTGAATCGGCTGACTTGGATCAGCGATAACGCCAGTTCATCTCTTGTGTTATGAATATTAAAAGAACAATTAACCAACTTATGGAAGAAGCCATTATCGTTGGCTAATGTGACGAACAAATTTACACTTGTCAAATTTTGTGAACGTCCGGAATTTGTATCCAAATTCTTTATTGTTGAGTTCTTAGTAAAACGGTGTCATTGCTCCTCATATTTATCAAATATCAGTTTGAAAAAGAACTTTTACATATTAATGTTTAAGATAACATTTTACTTTTTTTTTTATCAGGAAGGATTTTTCTTTACTTGGACGTTATATTACGAAAATGTCACATAACTTTTTTTTTTACTTAAAGCGTTAACTGCCCTGTCGTTGGGGCTTAAAATATACTGATAGCATCCCTTGAAAGTACCCCTCACCTGCGTGGTATCCTGAGTGTAACACTAAACTAAATCTGATGGAGATGCTCTAATTCTGGAAATCTGGAGAGTGTGGAGTATCACTTCATTGCCATTACTCCCAAGTCTACTCTGAACTCAAGTGGTAGTACCTGTTAAGGTTCTATATGGGTAAAATTGATCTGTCAGAATTATTCGTATTGGATAGGAATATTGAAATTATATATAATTTACAAACAAATGATGATTAGTAAGTAAAATTGTATTGTTAAATAGGAATATCTGAAATCATATAACTGTATGCAAATTATCTGTATTAAGAAAAATCGCTTGATGTTATTATTGTTTAGTAAGGTTAAGTTTTTCTTTTTGCATATCAACCCTTGTAGGTTATCTAATGCCAAATTCTCTTCATACATATGATTTGTAGATACTATCTTTAAACGAGCCAGAACTCATTTGTTTGTATACAGTTAAATGTTATACATCTGATTTGTAAAGCAACAACCTGTAGGTAATCTAATCTTCAGTATTCTAACATGAATAGTTCTATTTAGTATTAATCATTTGTTTGCACTCACTTAAATGGTTTAAAATATTACTATCTAACAAAAATACACAAAACAACCTATTTATGGATGAAAGGTTTTTCAATGAGTCCTTCCTGTGCTCGGCAGCCACTGTATCTCGTTTCAAGTACCAACAGTAATCAGTGTGAAAGTTTACATCCCACCGGCCTTGGTAGCGCTCTTTCATAATGTGAATGTCTTGGTGAATCCGCTCACTCTGCTCTGAGGGATTAGTTTTATGGAAGAAGGAACATTGGAATATTGGCTATGGTGTTTGTTCTTGCGATTTATTCCTTTTAGATTTATCACGCAGAAATAGCAGTCTGTAATGTGATTTTTTTTCCTTCCCTGCAGACTATTGTAATAGCAAATGGCATACTCTTCAAATTTTGACAGTAATTTGGAAAATAGTCCAAGCGTGACCCCAGAAAGTGCAGTTTGACTGACATTTGTGCTCCAAGTTGGCGGAAACTCTTCAGAAGCTTGGACTGTGAAATACCGAGTTTATTTGATACCCTCCCAGTGCTACTCACCAGTTTTACCTCTCTGATTTAGAGCACGCCCTCGGAATCCACGATTTTCTGTTTACTTGTCTCATGGCCAAGGATCTTGTAATCCCAACAAAAGTTCTTGAACCATATGGTGAAGGAACTGTTATCAGCTGTATCTTTCGCACAAAAAAAAAAATCTTTGGATGCTTCCACTACGTTATGGCCCAGTTTAAATTTGTCTAAGTTCCTGAATGAGATTACATTGCACGTTCATCTGTACGGCTTTCAAATCATAGGCGTATTAAAGCAATGCATAACATGTCAGCTTGCCCTGTCGGCTGAAACTTTAGAATACATCGACTGCATCTCTGCGGCGTTGTAAGACTCCCTCAACGATTGTTCTGCATATGACACGAAACAATCTGATGTTGAGGTTACAGTAATGCTAGAGATTTGGGGAATACGGAGTACCTCTTCGTTGCCATCGCTTCTAGGTCCACCCTGACCCGGAGTGGTAGCACCTGATAGGGTCCTATATGTAATGCTAAACTGAATTGCTTGAAATAGAACTGTTTTGACACTGAAACCGCCAAACTGAATTGTTTGAACTAGAACTGTTTTGACATTTACCTATTTGTAAACAAAAATTATACTAAATTGAATTGTTTGAAATTTAATTCGGCGTTAAATGACCAGAAAAAGGATGATACGCCGTAAAACAAAACAATCAGCCAACCAACGTGTCGGCTCACCAACTTACATTGTACTACCAAACCCAACAAATGCTCAGCACGGTTTAAATGGCTTCGGTATTTATGCACCGCAAAGTAACACCTCTTAGAATATTGTGAAACTTTTGTCCTGCCCTTGTCTAAATCATTTGTAATACTTGACAACATACAAATGTGTTCAAACAAATGATCATAGACACAAAAAAGTGCAATTCAAAAAACGAAATGAATGAAAAATTGAAAATATAGTTATTAAAATGAAATAATCACAAATCAATTAAATTTCGGCATTCAATAATCCATAAAGAGTTGATATGCCATTAAACAAATAAACCTATCTAATTTAATCTACTCTTCTCAAAGTAACATGCAACAGACTGCATTAGGTTCCATGGTACCAGTGTTCTATAGCCATAATCATAATTATCTCAATCACAACTATACAGATACGAAAACACAGGCAGACTCTGTTGTTTCGGGTAAGAACGGTTTTATTAACTTTTGACTTCGGTTCTTCGACACTAGGAGAGACACAATTCTTACTATGCTAACTATCCCCAACGCGCGGCGCATCTTGTGATGTTTAAGATCTCTGTCAGTAAAGATCCAAAAACCCCAACTACATCTTCAACAGTCCAAATCCAACTCTCGCCTCAATGGCAGAAACTCAACTCTCCATGGTCCAATCTCAACTCTCAACTTACTCTTTTTCAAAATCCTCAAATTCTCAGGACCATCTCTTCCATGCATGATATCATCCACTCTCTAGCCCCATTTCCTGTCTGGGGGTTTATTACGACAATGGTGATTGTAATATCCTTTGCGCACGAGCGTCAACTGCACCAATTGACCATATACCTGAGCTCTTAACCCGAATACTTCAAAGCCCAACCAAACTGAATGGTAAAATATAATTAACGAAAAAGGATTTATATTTAAAAAATCATTCCTTCATTATATAATACCAGTAGCTGTAAACGGTTCCTGACTTGACCTGTTATCGAACGTCTGAGATTGTCTTGTGCAAAACTAAAGAGCTCTATTTGCCCAGTGAGTTTCTGATAACTTCCACTCGGGCAAAATGAACGCAAGTAACTTTAATTTGAACTCCTATTCTTTATGCCGTTAACCACTAAGTCTTCCGCAGCTCCTTGCATATACATGAATTTTTAAAAAAAATGCAAATGCACAAGTTGTCTTGCAGTGTTCTATCTATAACGATCGAAAATATCAAGGTATATCAATTTTTATTTAAAGATGTTTTAATGATTAAAAAATTAGCGATTGTTTTTGTGATTACTTTTTGATGTGTTAATGAGGGAGTGAAGCTGTCGAGAATATAACGACTTAATCGACGATTTCAAGGATATACATCTTCATTTTCTTTACTAGATCTCTACAAAAAAACAAAAAACAAAAAAAAAAACATTAATTTAAAAGCTCGTCAAGTGGCTTTCACTGTTACAGTACTTAGAAATATTTCTATATTCACAAAATGGCGACAACGGCCTTTTTAAAGTTTTAAATCTATACCCATTGTATATCACTATCGTGGTAAATATCGTGGATTCTCGTTTAACTGTCGAAGGTTTAATCACATTAACTGAATCTTGTGAGAAATCTCCTGAGAACTATCAAAGAAACATCTCGGTGGTATTTATCCACCTCTTCAACGGTGTTGGGGTGTTAGAAAAGGTTGGTTTAAAGTGAGCCTCGCAGGAAGCAAGCCTCAAATGAATCTGTGTCAAAAATAGCTTCAGTTCGTTCGGCATTTCTAGTAAGAGGCGCCTCAGGCAATGAGCTATAAGTCAAACCTTTGACCCCTTATAAACCAGTGAGGAGGGCAGGTAACTTTTATCTGACTCTTCACGAAGTACAAATGAAAGCCAAGATTGGTTAATGTGGGTTTGCTCCGCAGGAAGCAAACCTCTGGTGGGGACGGGTGAAAAAATTGCTTATGTTTCCTTCGGCATTACCCTTCAGGAGCGCCTCCAGGCACCGGGTACGTCTTTTCAGCGTATTGAATACTATCTCACCTGAAGATCGACAACATGATTTTTTTTTAATCCTATTTTATCTCTGACAAATATTGTTATATTGCTCTGCGTTACGATTTAAAATCGCTTTTAGTCTTAAATTTTATTTATTAGATTATATATTTTCCTATAAGTACAGATACTATACTCTGATCCGAGGCAGAAGTGTCAGTATATGACACTGTGAACCGCGTAAAAATTCGCTACTCAGAATCAGATAAAAAATTTACACTGTTCTAGTTTTTTTTTCCCTTTTTAAACAGTTTCTAAACATTAATGTTGATGTTGAATCACATTCTTTTTACCAACCCCTCTGCTCGGGCAGGATACGACACAAGATCAATTTTTAAGCGGAGTTTAACAGGTTTGAATTCAGAGTTTTCCTTCTCCTAGACTAGTAGCTTCACCAAGACTGAAGAACCTAGTCTGCCCTACTATTTACCCATAGCAAGGGTATTAGTGTTATGTGAAATGCAATCATTCTCGTCCAGGATTTGAACTCGTGTCGCCGTGTCCATTTCCTACGACGATAACCATTACACCACAGGCACCTTCTACGGTAACACATGCTAAAAAAATTGAATTCCCATATTTTTCTTTGGAATCTTTGTGAAATTAATACCCATGACAAAAAAAAGTTTATTGATTTCGCCTAGAAAAATAGGTGCACTTTTCATAATCGTTATACCATTTGAAAGACTGGATAATATTTCGAAGAAAGGTTTTAGTCTAATATACAGGGCGTGTGAAAAAAAAAATGTTAACATTTCGATAGGAATTCCTTTATGTTATGATTTTAAGGTCTCCAACTGTTCACCATCCTTGTCACAACATTATTAGAATCTTCTCCAGGTGGTCTCCGCCATATCAGTTCTGCTTTTCTAATAAAGATACTCCCGTAGAAACTTTTTTTTCTTTCTATTGTGTGAGATTCCAAGGATGTTTTGACAGGGATGGTAAACATGTGGAGACTGTTTGAAATTAGACTATAAAAGTTCTGCTATAAGAGTGTAAAGATTTTTTAATCACTTTGTGTAAGAAGATATTTTTTGGAAAATGTTAGTTTGGTTGTGTTTTCAGGCATACCAACCCTTGTCGGTTATTTAATGCCAAATCTTGTGTATATGCTGTGTATATGGTATTAAGTATTCCTATCGAATGCGAATACTTTTTAAACAAATAGATTCGATCCATAGATGAGACCCTAATAGGTGCTATCACTCCGGGTCAGAGTGGACCTGGGAGTACTGGCAATGAAGAAGTACTCTACAGAGTTCCAGAGTTGCTGTCTGACCAACAGATGTAGTTTAGTGTCATACTTTGGATATTCCTTTTTGAGATGGGTTCTTACTTCTCTATAGAGTATACAATTAGCGTACTCTTAGCTAAACTTTTTAAGTAACTATTTAGTAGTTTACTTAGCTTATTTGCTTAGATGTTGCACAAGGTCGTATGAATGGGACACCTAGTAAGTCTCGAACTCACTCGTGAAGGTTTGCTCGTCTATAGGTTAGACAAAAGGATTATTGGCCTAAAAGTTAAAGGATAAAATTCTACATGTACACCCGTTCAAGTTCACCGAGAAAGAAAAATTTCCAGAATTATTTTATTCATTTTGTGATTTGAACCAATTAGACCCTCAAACTCAGTGTAATTTTCTTATTTTTCGAAAAAAATGTTTTAGAATTTTCTAAACGGGGTTCACTTTCACATTATGATTCAATCCAAACTGATCACCCTTTTCAGGAACAGTTAGCGAAGGAAAAGACGAATAATCAGACAAGTTAGGTGGGCGGGGTCTTCGTGGTGTAATAGTTAAAGTGTGAACTGCGGAATCGTCGTAAGCGAGTTCGAACTCCAGTCGCACTCTTACGTTCACTTTCGGACAAATACCCTCGGGAAAGGTATAAACCTTTTATCCTTCTAATTATGGGTTAAATAGTACTACTACTGTTGTTCTAGAATAATAGATTCTGCTTTAAATAAGCCGTGAAGCTTCATATGCCATTAAACGAACAATCAGACAAGTTGAATTATTTAAAAAAAAAAAAAAATTAATATTTGTTCCGCAGATGAGTGGTGCTTGTGTAGAATAATACTGATTGAATTTCGAGCTATTCACAAAAATGTATTCGTTAACAAATAAAAACTTGGAAAAAATTTTTTTTCAGTGTTGTTAGAACACCATCTTTGAAGCAAATCTAACCTAAAATCATTTGTACTGTGATTTAAACATTTAGCAGAAAATAACTTTTACACTGTCCACAAATCTTTTACAACATTTACTGAAATCCAAGATTCGGCTCCACCAAAAAAGAAAAAAAACAAAACAAAACAATATTCCATTCAGAATGACACAATATCTCAGCCATGCTTTTTACATTCACTTAGATAACCAGAAACTAAACAAGTCTGCAGACACACACGAAACAGGAGAAAAAAACAAAATAAGCACACTATTCACTCGACGTCTACTTGGTATTAAATGGTAGTAAGTCATAAGGTTGTAAATTTTTGAAATTCTTCGTGTAAAATGGCTAACAAACAAAATGACTAGTGCGCATGAGCGAGTTAAAAGTTCAAGGAGGCTAGCGTCAGGGCGAATAACTTAATGTAAATAAATAAGAAAGTTAATCTGTGAAGCTGTTTGCTTATCCACTGAGAGGTTTTTTGAAGAACAAACCCGACGCGACGTCTTCGTTTTTTAAATGTTGATATTCTATGCCCCTATATAAAATCGAAAATAATTTGTTCATATATAAGGATGGCGTCTATTGATAAGAAAAATAGCAAATCAAAAGATAACCATGACTCCATTTCAAACCGGATGTTTAAACCTCACCGTCCTTCACACTGGTCAACAAAGGGTGTGTTCTGCTGAGGAGGAGGTCTGACTTCCAGTATTCGAAATGAAAAATATATAACCGTCAAATTGGCTTCTTTGGGACTAAAAACGAAATGATGTGGATCGAAACTGGGATTTTTTTTTTCATGCGCTGTAAACTATGTAATGCTTATTAAAACTTTCCACTTCTTCCTAATTAGAAGCTGCTGTATCCTTGACAGCTGTTAACAATGTGATATTTATTAGTCCTTAATTCCATCCTCCATAGAAACATCAATAGTATTATGCACCGCTGTCAATTTTATAATACCATTTAAAACCCTTCACTCTATGGGGAAGTCCCCGTGGCTAATGCGCTGGACTGCGACATCGAAGTAAACGAGTTCGAATTCCAGTCGCACTTTTACGTTCACTTTGGAATTATTATTCTTGGGAAAGGCATGAACTCTTTATCCCCTCTTCCGCAGCTATTGTTTAAATTGTACCACTACCGTCCTTCTACAAAGGTGGATTTAGCATTAAATAAACCACGAAATTACGGCACGCATGGGTTTTTTTTCTTCTATTTATAGATTTGATTAAACGTCACTTGTCTAAATTTCTTAAATGAAACTTAATGAATTTTATCACTGAGAGTATTCGGACTATTGTCTTCATCTTTGTTATATTCACAACGTTTCGGCCAGTGTATTCTTCGGCCTTCTTCAGGTATTTCAGGTCGAACTTGGAAGTCACCACAAAACTTCGAACTGAACCCTTTATTTGATCTAAGTGATAAAAATAAAACGTCACTTATCTAACAAAAGTTATAAAACAAAGAAATATACTTAGGTCAGTTTAATCCGGCGTGCCTATAAGGCAAGAAAGGGTGAGACATGAAAATGGTGGTTCTACGTTCTTGTTTCAAGTAGGTTAGATGTGCTTTGTAAATCAGCTTTTGAAAGTTTTTTTTTTTTTTCTTGGGATCGAATTTTGGCACCGGTTAGATATAAGTATCACACTGAGTTATTAGGATCAATACGGACAAAACACATATTACTATCACTAAATTTGGCATTCATTTCTAACTATTGACAATATTTATTTCAGCGCATCTCGTACAGTTTGCTGAAATTCGCTAAAAAAGAAAAAAAAAGGTAAAAGTCCTGATTAAAGTCGATGCAAATGACTCGTCTACCATTTTGGCCTTAACGAATGCTTCGCATACAAATGCAACAAAATCAATTTTAGATAATGCAATCATATACACGAATTTTTGGAGTCACCGTCCAGTCATAGGAGCTTAGACTACATTGACTGTATACCCTACAGCTTGTATCTGTTAGGGTTCCATCTATGGGTCAAATACATCTTTTCGTAAATTATCAGTATTTGATCTGAATACTTGAAATCATAAAATTACTTTTAAAAATACCGACTTCGACTTTATTATAAAATTGACATGCTGTAAAGCGAAGTTAAGTTTCGTAGATGTTGACAGCAAGTGGAATGGGTTGAAGCAATTCGGACTTTCCACGTTCGAATCTAACTAAGGCTTGTTTTCCGTCCACTATCTAATTTCCCTACTTATCTCTGTGAGACAGTGCATTTGTGTAAAAATTGAATCCGTGATATCCACTCGGTGCTGATTATCTTGCATCTTGATAATGCATTACGTCACTTCCGACCATATGATAAAACTGAATGTTATCAATGCTATTTAAAACCGAGAAAAAGTTGAAGCCTCCAAATATAATCTTTAAACCAAATCTAACAGCCTGTGGTGAGTGCCTATCTCAGAAAAGAAGACCCTACTGTCAGATCCTGTGCCAGCAGGTTGCATTCTGCTGTCGAAAGTTGTTAACTTCTTTTAGATTTTGAAACTAACTTTTGGTACCACTTGTCCAACCAGGAATAACTTTCTGGCTAGAAAATGAGAAGCTCTAGTGATATCATGTTCAATTCTGAATTCTTATCGTATAGACAGAAACATGGTAAAAAAAAAAAACACACAATTTTAAAAAATTCCAATGACTAAAAAGTTGTAAGATCCAATATATCTTTATATAGACAAGGCTAAAAAGCCCAGTCTATCCTATCCATTTGGTAACTCGAGAAGAGATAGATTCATAGCCTTTTCCTTTGTAAAAAAGTGAACACAAATATTCTGTCTGAATTTGGACTCTGCTCGCCGACTCCATTTATTGTTTTTATAAATTTTTGGCCATATGCATCTATATGATAATTCCTATATTTACATGGTTGAAATAAGTTTTGTTCTATGGCTTGTAACATGAATGAGATTGGAGTGATTTACTATAGTGGACTAATATCAATCGCATATTCATCATTCTCTCGTTGTTTAATTCTTCTGTTAATATTATTTGGCTCTCAGTCTCTTTTGATGCAGTTAATACTGTTTTTGTTTGTTTATTCTTATTGGTGATGTATCCTTTCCTATTT
The DNA here is from genome assembly GCA_963585895.1 of Sepioteuthis lessoniana. NCBI lineage: Eukaryota > Metazoa > Mollusca > Cephalopoda > Myopsida > Loliginidae > Sepioteuthis > Sepioteuthis lessoniana. The sequence continues at coordinate 57,035 of CAUZXS010003362.1, forward strand.
TTTTAAAATTTCCGTAATGCTTTGTGAAAACTTCTTCACAATTTCTTTTGCTCAAGTGAAATTTTTTTGGTTTTTCTTTTTTTGCTCTCAGCATTTGTAGATTAAATGGCCCTATATCTGTTTTGCCTGCATTTAAGACGCCTTTATTTATCTATACGTCTGTATATTGAATAAAAGTCAATAAGAAATTTTTTACTTCTTCCAGAGTAAATATGTTACTACCCAATTGTTTATATGCTTAAAGTTGATTTTTAAAAAAAAAAGCAATTTTTCTTTTCGAACTTTTTGATCTGGATAATGAAAATTTTAAATTTATTTCTTTATTAAAACATTCCTGGTAGATTCAGTGGTAAGTGGCTGATTAAGGTGTCTATTGGCGATAACTCCGTTGGTAGAGCGGAGGACTATTGATGATTTGGAATGATTAAGAATTTTGAAACTAACTAAACTTCTGTTTAGTTTTGTATAACTTAAGTACAAATATTTATATATTTTGATTCATATAGTATTTTATTCAGACCTTAAGTAAATGAAAAGGTGTAGATTTTCCCCATTTTTCATTGGAATTACTTTAATTTCTAAATTTCGTTATCCAAGGGAAAAAAGTAAATTTTGAAGGGAATAACGGCCATTTTCTATTCTTTAAAAACACAATCACATTTACTATTCCGAAGCACTTTCACAGTCCTGTATTTCGACTAAAAAATCTCTGATCAATATGAAGAATAGACACAGACGCGTCTAAACGTACATTTTAAATTAAAAAGTTAAAGCTTAAGTCTCGATACTTTATGATCCCATCATCTCGAATCCACTAAAAAACTTCCTTTTTGAAAATATTCGAGCGGTGTTTGTTTAACCATACTAAAGTTAAACAAACACCACCGCGCACACCCCCAGGACCATTTGAGTCTGGTTTTCTGGCTGAAAAAAATGTCAAATGTAATTGGTTATTTAACAGTCTCTAAGGTTGTTAAATATAAGCAATGACGATTTTAGAATATGACAGTTAATGATAATATTGTTAATTACATCATCATCATAATAATGATAATAATATAAAAAGTAATAATAATAAAAGACTATTGTGAAAAATAGGTGATTCAGAAATGGAGATTCTCCAGCCAGAATTTCGGCTGCCCGGGTTTATGTACTTAGGGACATTGACACAAACACTGGTCGCTAAGATTTCGAGAATCACCAAAATAAAAGCATTATTAAATAGGTTACCAAGATGTACAGATTTATTTACATGTGTAAAATGTGATGTTTGCTTCATTATTTATTTTTAAGGTGTAGGCTATCTGCACACCTGCATGGCATGGAAAAACGATACTCAGTTTCTTTGTGTGACTTGTGGAAGGTGGTCTCAAATAGTGTTGGATTCAGTTTCTTTCTTAAATAACATATCATCCTTGTCGAAGAACAGTAGTGGTGGTACTATTCAACCTAAAGCTGGAGGGATAAGGGAGTTCCTACTTTTCCCAAGAGTATTTGTCCGAAAGTGAATGTAATAGCACTACTGGGGTTCGAAGTCGCTGACTACGATATTACAATCCAGCTCGTTAGCCACTACGTCACACACCCCTCCCCCGCTTCACGATACAATGTTGTCTGATATATTTTGTAAAAAATTTCAAGTGCCGTTGTACTAAAAACACAAGGTTATATTTTTAAAATGTAAACTCGACGACCCTTGAACACATTGAGTTTCCGTTATAACAGCAGTCCATGATGATATCAATGCAACTGTTTATGAATGAAGGGTAGTAAATCGTTATCTCCGTTTTATCAAGGACTTGGAATATTTGAATATCGCGTTCACTGCTGACACCGATCCCAGAAATCTATGCTTCCGTTTCAAACCCGACTGGAAATTGCGTCAATTTATTAAGCTTTATTAAGATTTGTGCCACATCCTAAATGTGGCACAATGCCGCGTGAATAGGACACTCAATGAGACTCGAACTCACTCGTGAAGGTTTGCTAGCCTAACTTGCTAGCCATTACCCAACTCTTGGCGCCCTTGGAAATTGTGTTGATATCAACGTTAGTGCATTTTAAGTGTTGCTCTTATAAGAATCTCTGTCGTTTTTACAGGGATATAGCTTCATTATATATAGTTAGAATTTAAATAATAGGTAGTATTGCCCATAGATAAGTCTACAAGTGAAACTGTCTCCTAAAAATAAAATTGTGTGCCTATAAACTTCGAAAAAATCTGTCAGTAAGGTATAACAGGATTTCAAAATGTAGTGCTCAACATTACAAAATCGAAATAGAGCTGCTTTAAAACCTAAAATTGTAAAATGGTGTTGACAATAAAACTTAAGTTGTTAAAGTTTCATATATTTGTAATTCAGAACAGAAGAAAGGATGTGTGTGTGCATATATATATATATATATATATATATATATAAAATCAAGGATGAACTTATTTTTTTTTAACTACTATATTTTTCCTATTGTTTGTTCGTTTCAATTCTATAGTGTTTGGCAGTAAATGATCGACAATAGTATTCGTTTCGATTATATAATGTTCCACTAGAAATAATAAAATCTTAACTTTGGTATGTTTAAAAATACTTTATCAAAAGCTACTATAGGTGTACTTATTTGTTAACTATGCTGAATAGCGTTTTGCTCAATGATTTCTGGTGCTTGAAAAAATTTTTTTCGATAAATTAGATATTGTAAAATCCTTTTAAGATTTAGGAGAACAAAATCGCATAAAAGTCTGCAATTTTCAAAGCGTAAAAGTTATTAAATTTCATAAATTATGGGAACTTGAATAAAAAGAGAACATATCAAATTTTGCTACTGCTCACCCATTAAAGTTCTTGCTCTGTCGGCTGAGGCTGAGAATACACTGACTGCACCTCTGCAGAGAGATAAGACTCTCCCCCAAACGAATGTCTTGGATATGACACTAAACAATCTGATGATAAGGCTTCAGTAATGCTGCGCCTTTGGAGAATGTTGAGTACTCCCTTTATTGCCATCGCTCCCAGGTCCAATATGACCCAGAGTGGTAGCATCTGATAGGGTCCTATCTATGGGTCAAATAGGACTAAACTGTGTTGGTTGAGGTGGGACTGTTTTGACATTTAAACTGTTTTTGTATGCTAAACTGAATTGTTTGAAACAGAACTGTTCATATGTATAAAAATGGATGTGGCATTAATAATAACTTAAAATATTTAATGTGCCATCATACCAAACCAAATCCATTAAAGTTCATACATTTATAGTTTGAAATTTACATGCAAGTTTAACATCCGTTATGGCAGAGAGATAGGACACTACGTCGTGGTGGTTACGCCTGATGACTGAGTTTGATACTTTTAGCCTTTTGCCAAATTTAAAATGGGCATTTCCCCAAGTGTAATGGTTAGTCAGATGAATAAAAATTACTCGTTTGTTTGATTCTTACTAGCTGTCATATTTATGGGCTTCTGCCAATCTATGTGATATTACTATCATTGAACAGATATAGAATGATTGAATCTATTATGTAAAAGATTTAATATATCATATAGAACTTTGCACAAAGTGGTATGACAATAATTTTGGGTCGTGTTATTATGTAGTCTTCACTTATATACCTTTTTATGTTATAAGTTATACCATGGGTAAGATTTATTGAATAAAGCCTTCCAAACTTTCATTCAATCTAATGGTTAAATATATTGTTGGACAGGTAATACAGATGGTAAGAAAAAAAAGAAAGGAAACAGGAATAAAATGCATTTACATACGTAGGCAAGGTTTCCGCTTTTCTTCTGACTGACCATTGACTCAATCGTTACTTCCTTGCTCTTGGGCACCACTGGTGGTGTAATGGTTAGCAAGATAGACTAGCAAACCTACATGAGTGAGTTCGATTCTCATTGGGTGCCCAAATCATGCGGCCTTGTGCTGCATCTAAGCAAAAAGCTTAGTTAATTACCATTACTTTCTTACTCTTTCGTTTCACTGTAGTTATTTTCTACACGAACAAACTAAATATTTCTGATGGCCAATTAAAAGTAGAAGATAGAGCAACAATTGATTTCGTTTTTATCTCGAACTGATTTTTTGAATTTCAACGGTATATTTTTCCTTTCAAAATCAAAGAAAAAAAGATAACGTAACGGTTATATGTGTAGAAAATGGACTCTGCGAACTTTGGGTTTCACTTTGTGCTCATGTCCTGGGGAAAAGACGTGAATCCATCTCTTCTCTCCCCCACTTACCTAACTATGGATAAACAGAAGGGGTAATTGTGTTCTTTAGATTTGGTAAAGCAACCAGTCTATAAAAAAAAGGCCTGCATTCGAACTTGTTTTGTAAGTAAAAAAAGTAAGTAAAGTTGCAGACTGTAGTCGAGGGCGACCAAAAGGCTTCCTTTGCAATAACTAGTACACCAAGGTGTAGGAGAGAGTGCTACTCCTTTCCCTGGATTACTCCATTTTACCCTTGATACGTACTTTATATTGCTGACTGTTAAGCAAGGAGGTATCGAGTACGATTTTAAAAGTCTTTGGTATGACGCGACCTGGGATTGAACTTCGGTCTCCCGGACCATTGGCGAACACTATACCCACTAGCCAGTTTTTTCATCTGCTTAAAAATTGACCTTATGTCAAATCCTTTTTGAGGAGTTTTTAGTTTTACACCATTTTAACCGTTAACAAATTGGAGTTGAGACTATTTAGATATCTACATGAAAATTCTTGTGACTTGCAGGGTATAATTATTAGCGAGCTAAGCTAACATATCCTCATAGTGATTTCGATTCTCACTGGATACCCTATATTTCAGCGCCCTGTCGGTTGGGGCTGTCGAATACACCGACTGCACCTCTGCAGAGGGGTAGGCGCCCCCACCACCACCAATGAGGCCACCTGTTATCTGTCCTTGCGCCTTACGAGTCGCCAACTACGGCTATCTGGTGGTTGAGCAGTCATTTATCCGGCGACAGAGTGGTCAATGGCTTGCAACATACCACTTTGGTCCTTACTTGGTCTGACGGGCGGTCGGATAAGCCCAATCCAATCAATCGGCTGGTCATGTCAAGCCCTAGTACCTATATATTTTATCCCGACCGTACTTTTAAATCTGCACTTGCAGCAAGTTCCCAACCCTTATCTGTAAAGTTCTAGAAGGCGGTGACTGAGGGTCAATTGCGTTGAGAATAATAATTTGACCAGTGCTGAGAACCGGAAATTGGCAACGGCTCGGAAGCCTACCCTCAACTCGAGTATACTGGTCGCGTATCCCCGTTTCAATCAAGGCGAATGGGTTACCTTCTTGGTTCATTCCCAACACAAGTTGGACTCCGTGGTGGGTGGTAGAGTGCAGGGCCAGTAAAAAATATACAGCATATATGGCGTCTTCAAACAAAAAATCAAAACGAAACCTCTCTGAATCAGACTCGGAAAATGAGGCTGCATACTTCCCCAGATTCATTGATATTGAATCTTTGAAGGAGGTCTGCCTAACCAAATTCTCACCCTTCCTTATAGAAAAAGTAATATCTACACGGGCTAGTCCGAAAACTGTTAAGAAAACAAGGAATGGCAACTTGCTAGTCGAGGTAGACAGCCGGAGACAGGCGGAAAACATATTAAAAATAAAAACGTTTCATACGACGAAATGCAGAGCCTACCCGCATGAGAAACTCAACACTTCCAAGGGGGTTATCTGGAGTAGAAAGTTGGCATTGGCTACAGAAGACGAGATAACATCAGCCGTGGGAAAACAAGGAGTTACAAATATAAGAAAAATCTCGATCAGAAAAGGTGAACAACGAATACAGACCAAACTTATATCCTAACATTTAATAAGCCCCATATTCCCAACGAGGTGAAGATCGGCTATTGTCTTGAGAGAGTTGAGCAATACGTCCCAGCTCCCTTGAAGTGCTTCAAATACGGATATGGACACCACAGGGAAACTTGTAGAGGACGACAGATATGTGCCAAATGCGGTGGAAAGGACCCGGACCACATGGATGAAGATTGCTTGAAAGAAATTACAAACTGCTTACAAGATCATCTGGCTTACACAAGATCTTGCGCTGTTTACCAAAAAGAAATAACTGAGGTTAAACACAAGAGGAATGTTTCCTTCCTGGAAGCAAGGAGTATTGTAGGGAGCTATATGGGAGAAAGCAGTTACATCTCTGTTGCACGGAGGGCGGATAGAACCAATGACGACAACAAAAATATAGAACACTCGTGGAAAAATTGATCAAATTGGAAGCTAATGATTGGCCAAAGTTTCAGGAGCACCTGAAAAAACTTACACTCGGTTGAATTTTACCAAGCACCAGCTCAGCAACAAGTTGGGAATGGGGAGAGATCCAATGTTTTAGTCCAAACAAAAACACACGTAGGATCTATCACTCCAACACGAACTACTCCTAGAAGTGCAAAATCTTCACCAAAACAGCCGTTAAATAAATCATCAATCCGTCCACCAAAAAGCATTAAAGATAGACTAAAAAACTTGTCTCCCATAAGACCTGAACAACTGAAACAAAAATCACAACTCCCCATTAACCAAATCGGGAAAATACAGATGAACACCAAATTGAATAAGGAAAGACCAGGAAGTACATTCAAAATACCCTCAACAACCAAGTCGCCTATGAGAACCAAACAACCCAAGCTCAGCAACCAACAAAACCCTTACAAAGGATGTATTGTATAGAGAATATGGATAGCGACACGGACCGCGTAGTTGCCAGTCTTAATCTTGAAGAAATAATCAAAAACTACAATACTTGAAACCACTTGACTGTGGGTAAACTTATAAGCTCAATCACTTTTTAAATTGTTAATCTGTTACATATCATACGTATCTATTTAAGTGTGTGCACACGAATGACTGATGTTAAATTCTTGTTACATAGCAACTCTTGTAATAATCTAACAGATGAGGAAAAGTAAATAGAATGATTTATACTGCCTGCATACTTATACCCTAACTGAATTGTTGGAAATAGAAATGTTTTTGACAATTAAACCGTACTTACATTTAAACTGCTTGCTTATGCTAAACTGAATTGTTTGAAATGGAACTGTTTTTGACATTAAAACTGTACTTACACTAAACTGAATTGTTAGTAATTTGACATTAACTGTGTGTAAACAAGATTAGCTGAATTAGAACTGTTTGAATAAGCTGAATAGTTTGAAATAGAAATGTTTTTGATAATTAAACTGTGTACTCATGCTAGACTGAATTATTTGAAATAGAACTGACTATTTTTATAAAAATGGATTTTGCATTAAATAACCTACAAAGGTTGATATGCCATAAAACCCAACCAACCAACTATATTTCAGGCTTTGTGCCAACTTGAGCAGATCTTAGCAAATAACCACTTAAGAATTGTAGTTCTTGAAAAAAAAAGTTGCATTTCATCCAAAAAGATTTTTAAAATCTGCTAATAAAATTCATATATTTCACGTTTATTCTTTTTAACATTCTCGGGCTCCTCACCTGGTGTAATGGTTAACAAGCGATATTGGCTGGCCATTGTTAGACTTCAATTCTCATTGGCTTCTTACTTCTGGCTTTGTGCCACAATTATGCTAAGTTTAGTAAATAACTATTTAACTTTCTCAGATCTATCGATCAGAACATTTACCGGTCTCGGTGGACAGTCCCTACGGGCAGTACCTGTTCCAATTTTCTAAAAGAAGTAAGGATTAGGTTTATTTTCTGACGCCTGAGTCTCCTTCATAAGAGAGGATGCTGACAGATCAAAAACAAATTTTTGTATCTGCATCCTGGCGGCTCGCTCTCTGGGTGTCTTCGTATTAAATCTACTTTGTGTCCCGTTTTGCTACCTGTGAGAAGGAAAGGTATACCTCCATCTTAAATTAAAAAAGGAGGGTCAAAACATTAGTTCTGAGACCCTCGGTGAAAACCCAAGCAAGATTTTCCTTTTTCTTAAATGGCATAGAAAGGTTTGTCAAAGGTCAGTGTTATTGATTTTTGTTGAGTCATTTTGCTTAGAGTGAGTGCTCTTAATGTTTTAACTCTGAAAGTCACCGTTTATTAGCCCCTGAAGCAACTTCATTTTTTTTTCTTGTTATTTACTAAGCTTTACTTAATCTGGACCGGTCCATTGGCTAATGGGTAGACTGTTTGTTGATGGGCCGGAAGACCGTGGTTCAATCCAAGGTCTAGCCATACCAAAGACTCAAAAAATGGTACTTGATACCTCCTTGCTTAACACTCAGCATTATATGATACGTAGCAAAGGTAAAGTGGTGTAATCCAGGGAAAGGAGTATCGCCCTCCCTTACACCGAGGTGTAGTAGCTACTTAAAAGGGATCCTTTGAGTTGCCCTCGACTACTTAACCCGGAACACAGACCTCAGATTGCTTAAAAGTACCCACGGTTACTAATCTTGTTTTTCAAAGACTAGATAGTATGTTACATAATTTATAATGTAGATGGTGTTGTATAGCCACATACAACTGCACGTGTACATATACAAATATACACTTACATGAGGAAACATAATTAACCGGTAATGACGACTACAATAACGAACGAATACACTTCTTATATAAAAATATAAATCTCTCACACTTTATTTTCGAAAAGGTGATGTTTGTTGTGTATGAGAAATGAGTGGAGACAAAGACGGACTGCTATATTGACCCAAGTTCTTCTCTCGACCATTGCAGCACTTCTTTTGCATCTTGGCTTGGGTTGCTCGAACAGGGGTCACTAAGGGCCCAAAACTCTCAATCTGCAGCTGGTTCTCCCTTTGGCATCCTGTCTCCGACTGACTCAAACCGTCCGGGAACCTGGTTATATTATTTTCTAACGTCCCTTCCGCTTATTTACACAGGTGAATCTCTTGATTGACGGCTCGGTCTAGGGTCAATATATAACAAATAGCAAGCGAGTCTATTTTGCTACAATGCCACAGTACTGATCTTAACTTGTACGAATATTTGTAAATACCTACAATCCTTGAAACCTGTAGGGGTTCATAAAAGTCGGGGAAAAGATGGGATTGATATAAAACGAGATTTCTCATAGAAATCAATATGCTAAATTGAACTGCTTAGTTTGTTCCATGGTAACATGATTATATACGAACGTAAATTGAAGTCGTTGCCTTCGAGACGGATATTTAGTGACTTGTTATATTCCTTTTGGTCAATACTAAACGATCTGTAAATCCACTGTGTTCCTATTGTAACAGTGGTTCAGGAAGATTTTGATGCTCCTAATGAAAGGAGTAAACGATTTTCATAAGTTTCATAGTTAACGGTTCATGATGATATTGATGCTTTTATTCAGGAAGGAGTGAAAAATTCTAATTTGTATCACATAATTACATCGAAAATATAAATTATTTAAAAATGATGTTCAGCGCGAACGCTGACCTAAATTATCATTCAGCTGCAAATTGTTTTGAAAATTGCCTTATTCTTCGAGAGTGGTTTGAATATATTTCTCTAATAACCTCGTTACTATGTACCGCTTTTACAGGGTTACTGATATAATTATATATATATATATATATATATGATTTTGGTCATAGAAATAGTTATCTTTCAGATGTTAAACATCGCGTTTAAAATTTTAAAAAATATATTCGAAATACGTGTTCATATCTCTTCATGTATGTTCATTTATCAGGTTCTCTTGTTTCTTAGAAAATTTAAACAGAAGTTGGACCCCTGAGTTTTCTCTCTTTACCAATCGAATTGTCAAAATGTTTGTGAAGTTTGTGTAATAAGAGCTGTAACTTCGCGAAAGTTTTCACGTAAATTTATATGCATTAAAAGAATTTGAAGGATAAAATTTGCAATATAAAGGAATTTTGAAGGAATAAAATTTGATATGAAGTGAGTGACACTAGAGCTAAGTTTAGTATTTAATTTGGTAATGTTTTTAGGGGACTTTAGTGTGTAATATTTAACGGTAAGGTCATACGGTAAGTTTAAACAGTAAGTTTCGTAGCTTTGTAGTTCGGATACTGATTCGAAAAGATAACAGACAACGTTTTTAAAAAGGAATTTTAATCAAAAGAAACAAAAAAGAAAGGGATAGAAAAGATAAAGTGTTGCAAATTTTAGTGCATTTTACTGGAACCTATCTGAATGAGTGTCTGGGGAAACCAAGTTCTTAGTTCTTTGAATTGGAGTATTTTTCTTTGCTTTTTTTTTTTTTTTTTTTTTTTGTTTTGTTTTATCGAAACGTTTCAGAATTCATTTAATTGCGAGTTTTCTTTAAGGTTCTTTTCAGCAGAATTCTCGGTTGAATTTTCTTTCAGTTGTTTAATTTGGTAGAATTTCAGTAGTCGACTTTGATTTAATTTTACTTTTATTTCTTGGGAAGCTTCTTGCCTTCACCATTTTTCGGCTATTCAAGAAGCAAGTGACGAAATCCACCTGCTGACTAATTTTTCCTGCCTTCAGTTCGGTCCCCGAATTCATACTGAGAGTTCAATAGTAATTCTCGACAATAGAAAAAAAAAGTCACTTTTTGGTGCCGCATTGTCTTGGACTACTTCTCCCTTCTCCACTCCGGCCAAACCAAGCGCCACACGTGGTCGGCTTGATTTTCTCCTTAGGAATGAATTTTTATTGCATATATTTATGTGGGAGTTTTCTGGTAACAAAATATTACCAAGCACCTCACGAGTATGTTACATAAACTTTTTAACTGGCAACAAACATTTCTGCTTGTATTGACTGGCATGTTATTTAAGTCGTTGCTGTTGTTAGTTTACTTGATATCTGTTCTAATCAGGAAACGCGCACAAGTTTATACCGGTCTGAAGTTGACATTAGATGTTGATACATGATTTATTATATTAAACAATGAACGTATTGTCAGTTGATTAAAAGATAAAAAAAATTAAATTAACAACCAGTATAAAAACTAAAACGAATGCTCATTATTTAAATAATCGGGCAAATAATGTACATTTAGAATTACATAAAAAACTTGGAAGTAAGGATATTATGATCATAAAACATCCTTCCAAAATGAGCGTTACTCTAAGTTTATATGAGAATATAAATACATAAACGGCATAGAATTCAAAGACTGACAACTGTTTAATAAAGTAATGCTTCTTATGAAGAATCAGTACTTTTTTAGATAAGGCTTAGAGGAGGTGAAAATTATGGAATTCCCTATAAAGTATTAAATAAGATTTGAACTAGTACCTAAATGCAGCCATGAAAGCAGGTTTTTTTAAAATAAAGTAATGCTTCTTATGAAGAATCAGTACTTTTTTAGATAAGGCTTAGAGGAGGTGAAAATTATGGAATTCCCTATAAAGTATTAAATAAGATTTGAACTAGTACCTAAATGCAGCCATGAAAGCAGGTTTTTTTAAAATAAAGTAATGCTTCTTATGAAGAATCAGTACTTTTTTAGATAAGGCTTAGAGGAGGTGAAAATTATGGAATTCCCTATAAAGTATTAAATAAGATTTGAACTTGTACCTAAATGCAGCCATGAAAGCAGAGTTTGTATTTTTTTTTTTTTTTTTTTTGCTTTGCCACCTACCACTGAACTGATTTAAGTTTAATGTCCTTTAATGCATTTAATGAGCGTGCTATCTAATGTAATTAATTTTCGCAATTGTATAGTTTCAAGTATTATTCCTAATTAAAACTTGATTTTTTCCCCACAGTAATGTTAACAAGTATTCCTATCTAATACTAATAATTTTTACACAATTACTTAATTTCAATTTAATAATATTAATTATTTGTTTGCACACAGTTATATGGGGTGGGGGGGGGTCGTCTCCGTGGTGCAGTAGCTAATATGCTGGACTGTGACATCCCAATAAGCGTGTTCAAACGCTAGTGACGCTATTGCGTTTACTTTCGGAATAATATTCTTGGGAAAGTTATGAACCCCCTTATTTACGCCTGCAATACGTTTAATAGTATCACTGCTGTTCTGAGAGGATGAACTTGACATTAAATAACCGACAAAAATTGATAAGCCATTAAACAAAGGAAACAAGAATACTTATATCGTTTCAAGCATTCCTATGTAATTCTTGGGCGGGAACTGTCGAATACACCGACTGCATCTCTGCAGAAGGGTAAGACTCCCCGAACGAGTGTCCTGGATATGACACTAAATAATCTGATGGCGAGGCTCCAGTAATGCTGTAGCTTTGGGAAATGAGAAGTACCTCTTCATTGTCATCGTTCCCAGGCCCACCCTGACCCGGAATGGTAGTACCTGATAGGGTTTTATCTATAGGTCAAATAGAACTAAACTGTGTAATTATGCTAAACTGAGGGGGTGTCCTCGTAGTGTAATGGTTAAAGCGGTGGACTGCAAAATCGTAGTAAGCGAGTTCAAACTTCAGTCGCGCTATTACGTTCACTTTCGGACTAATACCCTATGGGTTAAATCGTACCACTACTGTTCTTCTCGGAGAATGGCTTTGGCATTAATTAACCTACAAAGGTTGATATGCCATTAAACAAAGAAACCTAACCTATGCTAAACTGAATTGTTTGAAATTAACTGTGTGAACAAAAGTCTGTACTTAGACTAAACTGCGTTGCCTGAAACTTTTATCAAAATGATATAATTCGGCGCTAAATGACCCGAAGAGGGTTGATACGCCGTAAAACAAACCAACCAACCAATCTACCTATCTAATACGAATAAGGAGTGGGGTGTGATCGCTAAAGTGTTGGACTGCAGCCACGAAGTGTGTGAGTTCGAACTTTAGTCAAACTATTAGGTTCACTTTCAGATTATTACTCTTGGGAAAGGTATGGATCTCTCTTTTACCTCCAGCTATGAGTTAAATAGTTTAACTGTTCTTCAACAAAGGCAGCTTTGGCAATAGATAACACAGGAAGACAGATGTGACATTAAACAAAGAAACTAACTATAATGCGAATAATTTTCAAGCAGACTTTTTTGAATCATTGATGGAACCGTAACAGGTACTACCACTCTTAAGGAGGATTCTTACTCCTCTGTAGGGAATATAGTCGGCGTACACAAATCCATCTAATGTAAACATTATTTATAGTATTATTATTCACCGGCTCATTAGCCGAGTGTTTGCTAATGATCCGGGAGACCAGCGTTCAATCCCAGGTCGAGTCATACCAAAGACTTAAAAAAAATGGTTCTTGATACCTCCTTGCTTAACACTCAGCATTATAAGGTACGTAAGAAGGGTAAAGTGGAGCAATCCAGGGAAAGGAGTTGCGCCCTCCCCTACACCTCGGTGTAGTAGCTATTGAAAAGGGAGCCTTCGGGTCGCATACAATCGCCAGCTTTACTTACTTAAATGTGGGAATATCTATGACACCACTTCATATGGTGTTTCTGTCGCAATTGCTTGGAGTTTTAAATGGAAACTTAGAAAAATAAAAACTGGTCTGCAAGTTCCTAACTCCTGGAGTTTTCTTTACTTGAATCACGTAAACATTCCATTTGCCTTATCGATATTTCTGCTGGCTTATGAAATAAAATCACCAATTTGTAAAAGGTTTTCTTTCATTTTTATCTGTTGTATTTAAATTTAATAGTTCATTTTTGCCTATTTTTTTACCCTAAAAGTTTTGGGTTATGATTTCAAGGCCGATGATGGCTGTTGATTTGGCCGTGAGAACATTCTCCCTCGAATTACACACAATACTGCAGACAGATATGGTCTGATGATTACACATCCTGAAATGAATAAATAAAAACAAATACGTTTATTATTGCTTTCCTCCTCCTCCTCTCTCTCTCTTCACTTTTGTGTTTTCATTCTGCATTCACATGCTCTTTCTCCACTCCGTTCACTCACTCGATCTATTTTTCTTTCTGTCTTCATCCTCTCCCCCTCTCTCTTTGCTTTTGTGTTTTCATTCTGTATTCACTCGATCTATTTTTTCTTTTTGTCTTCATCCTCTTCTCTCTCTCTCTCTCTCTCTCTCTCTACTTTTGTGTTTTCATTCTGTATTCACTCGCTCTTTCTCCACTCTGTTCCCTCACTCGATCTATTTTTTCTTTCTGTCTTCATCCTCTCTCCCTCCACTCTGGTCATGTCCTTTCTCTCCACTGTTCATTCATGCTTTCTCTCTCTCTCTCTTACTCTCCACTCACTTTACACTTGACCCTCTCTGCATTCCCCTCTCACCCACTCCTGTCTCTTTTTTCTTTCTCTTTTTCACGCACTTCAGCATCGTGATCGTAATCAAAACACATCCAACTTTCTTGTGCAAACAAAAGAGTGATATGAGAACTGCTCTTAAAAAGTCAAGTACATACACGAAGGAATATGACTTTCTGGGGCAACATTACACTGTTTCCCCTTTTTAAGTCAGCATATTTTTAAAACTGAAACTAAATTTAAAGCAACTGAGTCGTTCCAGTTTGTGTGCATCTCTCACTTGTTGAGTCTGCGATCGAAAATACTTGCTAATAATGAAGTTAAACAATTCACGACATCAAAGATATGGGAATTAGGTTTGGGAATGAGATAGTTCACTGCTACAATTGAAAGTTTAGGGGACCTTTGTATAAGATCTAAGTTTCTATTTTGGTAAAGAAGTTATCTCTTAAAATGGATCTCCAAATTTTTAGTCTTATCCTCTTCTCATTTCATTGAAAAGAGTATGTATTTGTGTACGTGGTTGTGTTTACGTTGTGTGTGTGTGTGTGTGTGTGTGTGTGAGTGTGAGTGAGAGAGAGAGAGATCTGTTATTTTTATATCATTTTATACGAGATGTGTTCGAAAAGAAACCAATGTCTTGCAAGATAAATTTGTTTTACAAGAAATATGATGAGGCAAAGGAGTAGCGCCCTTCCCTACACCTTGGTGTAGTAGCTATCGAAAAGGGAGCCTTCGGCTCACCCTCGACTATGATCGCCAACTTTACTTACTATACTGTTCTTAGCAGATTTTTTTTTCCAATTCTGTAATACATATATCTTTAATTAGATGCAAGACCGCTGCGACCAAAAAAATAAAAGAATTTATATGAACAGGAAACTCAGGATGCAATGAAACTCTCTGAAGAAGACCGACGTAGACATTATGATACTACATTTCAAAAGAAAGAATTACACAAAGAAAACGATTTACTTCTTACATTTTTATATTATATGATGAACTTATGATTATTAATAATTTTCCGTAGTATTATCCTTAGTTTTCTCAATTTTAGTCGCCTTTAATTGCATTTCATTCGGTCGATTGATTGCTGTCAACGGCATGTCAACTTGTCTAGGGTTACTTTATGCCTAGACGTTGGAGAATTGTATATATTTAAATTTTTTTTGTGTAGTTTAAGTTTTTGCGTATGGTTATACATCAGCTATTCCTATTTAATGCAAATCAATTCGACTCATAGGTGAGTCTGTAACAGATTTTACCACTCCATGTCTGAGTGGACCTGGTCGTCATAGCAATGAAGATGTACTTTCCACAAGCTAGAGCTCCAAAAATGGAATTCCACCACAAATATGTAGTTTAACATACCAAGGACACACCTTTTTGGGACAGCGACGTCTTGCCCCACTGCAGGGGATACAGTCAGTAATTTAAGTCCCGCTGACGACGGGTGTCACTCACTTGGTACATTGCCATTTCCACATTAAATGGTAAGCCTCTGAAATTAGTAGACCAGTATTTATATCTTGGTAGCAATATCTCATCTACTGAAAGCGATGTCAAAACACGCATAAAGAAAGGCAAAGACTGCTATCGCTCATATAAAAATCTGATCTCTCAGTTAAAACAAAAAAGGAATTTTTTCAAGTGGTAGCCGTTTCAGTACTATTGTAAGGTAGCACCTCTTGGCCTCAAGCAAAAAGGCCAGATAGAAACTGTACAAAAATGCTGTGTGCTATTTTCAAGAAATCCTCGAAGCAGTGCCTCCCTCGCAAAACTAGTTGCACGGCTACTCAGCTGCCCTTTCGCAAACCACCCAAGTAAGACAAACAAGACTGCTGGACATTGCTGGAGAAGCAGGGACGAACGCTCTCCTATGGACTCCTACTCGTGGATTCACCAGTTATGGTCGACTAGCAAAGTTTTACATCTGCTTTGTATAGATACCGGATGCCATCTGGAGGACCTACCAATAGAGAAGGATGATAGGGACGAGTGGCTAGAAAGAGTTAGCATGACTATGCTACCCATGTTATCGTAGCCGAATCGGTGTTGCAGCTGATCCGTAGAATCTGGCTTCGCAGACACAGAAGGATGAGTGAGTTGAAATATCATCGGAAGCTTTTTCTTAATTTTTGTTTCCGATGCTCGCCGTTCCTCACTGTCGTAGAAATGAGCCAATTGAGTTGCGATAGTGCAATTAGAATTATGAAGATGGATAATAATCGTTAAAATTGCAACTAATAATAATGATTGAGAGAACCTGGTTTAATAATAGATATTTTTAACGTTAGTATTGTTCTTTTAAAGCAAAAAATAAAAAATCACTGAGATATTTTTCACCCTCCATAATCCAAGACTTCAACCGTTATTTGTAGTTGACGGTTCTTCAGCTTATCTATAGACAATTATGGCAGTAGAAGCGGAGAATAAAACAATAATGATAGCATTTTACTACTGATCATCATCATCATCATGTCGCACCATCAGCACAGATATCCCTGACCCTCTCTCGTCACTCCTCTCTATCGTCCATCGCTTCCGGCAGGTCCTCGGGGCTACATTCCGTATCTACACTGCGCTGCTATATACAGGTTCAAGCGGGTCGCCCTGCCTTTGTTCGGCCATGTGAAGGGATCCACAAGAGTACATCACTTATGAGCTCGTCCCTACTTCTCCTGCAGTGTCCCGCATTTCTGGTTTGTCTACTTTTGATAGTTTTCGTGATGGGTGGTAAGTGGCCGTACAGCTACTGCTTTGTGGAGTGTTGCCTCCAGGACTAGTTCAATATTGTTCGCAGCATTCTTGTATAAGTGCCATCCGCACGGGTCTCCTTGACCCTCTCCCGCCATCCTTCTCTATCGTCCATCGCTTCCGTTAGGTCTTCAAGGTTAGATCCTGTATCGGAACAGAGCTGTTGTATATAGGTCCTAACTGGTCGCCCTGTCTTTGCACGTCCATGTTAGGGAGTCCACAGGAGTACGTCACTTATGAGTATAGTTTTCGTGATGGGTGGTAAGTGGCCGTACAGCTGCTGCTTTGTGGAGTGTTGCCTCCTGGACTTGTTCAATATTGATCGCAGCATTCTTGTGTAGTTGCTGTCGCGCTTTTTCTCCATCCGTTTAGTTAGCGACCATATAGTGCATCCATATAGCAGTTTCGACACGACCGCTGCTTGGAAGAAACTGCGTTTCATTTTATCGGTCAGGTCTGACTTCCATATGACCGATAGCCTATTGATAGCTGTCCATGCTTTTGCTAGTCGCCTACTGATGTCTGTCTCAGTTGATGAGACACTACTGAATATACGCAAATCAAATTAGCCTCATTTTTGGTATTTTCTGTGTCATCAATCCCAATGATATATCTATGATAACTATAATACTTTTATCGTAACTTTTAATTTCTTTGATGAAAAATAAATGTTATAGAAGTAAAGTTGTAGTTTAACCATGGCTAGTAATTTGACGGACATGGATCGCAAATGGGTTTGAAAACGATTCTGGAAGACAGAGAACAGTAAAGCTGTGAGAGAGTACTTAAGGGTAGGTTTTTCGCAGGCAACCCACACTCATATTCAGTTCATCTTGCAGACTTGTCAGAAAATTGATGCTGATAAAGATCTTCATGCCAGAGTGGGCTTGAGTGTCCGCTCTCGATTAGAGGCTTGTATGAATAATGGGAGCAAGCCGTTTGAATATCTGAAGGATTAAGGCTGAGCGTGTTATCACATGTATATGCAATATTGATTTGTTTGTATGATAAATGCCATGAGTATTGTTCGTTTTTTCTTTTTTCATAACTCTGTACCTACTTTTACACCCGCCTCCGGATTTTAATTTGGTTTATGTTGGTATGGTTTGAGCCTATTAATCATTCTCCACTGCCTTTATCGGTACTCTACCATCCTCCTCCTCGGCTTTATTCATACTCTACAACCCTCCTTTTCGGCTTTTCCCATACTCCACAAACCCCCTTCTCGGGTTTATTCATACTCTACCACCCTCCTTTTAGGCTTTGTCCATACTCCACAACCCACTTTCTCAGGTTTATTCATACTCTACAACCCTCCTTTTTGGCTTTGTCCATACTCCACAAACCCCCTTCTCCGGTTTATTCATACTCTACAACCCTCCTTTTTGGCTTTGTCCATACGCTGCAAACCCCCTTCTCGGGTTTATTCATACTCTACAACCCTCCTTTTCGGCTTTGTCCATACTCCACAACCCACCTTCTCAGGTTTATTCATACTCTACAACCCTCCTTTTAGGCTTTGTCCATACTCCACAACCCCCCTTCTCGGGTTTATTCATACTCTACAACCCTCCTTTTAGGATTTGTCCATACTCCACAAACCCCCTTCTCGGGTTTATTCATACTCTACAACCCTACTCTTCGGCTTTGTCCATACTCTACAAACCCCCTTCTCGGGTTTATTCATACTCTACAACCCTCCTTTTAGGCTTTGTCCATACTCCACAAACCCCCTTCTCGGGTTTATTCATACTCTACCACCCTCCTTTTAGGCTTTGTCCATACTCCACAACCCCCCTTCTCGGGTTTATTAATACTCTACAACCCTCCTTTTAGGCTTTGTCCATACTCCACAAACCCCCTTCTCGGGTTTATTCATACTCTACCACCCTCCTTTTAGGCTTTGTCCATACTCCACAACCCCCCTTCTCGGGTTTATCCATACTCTACAACCCTCCTTTTCTGCTTTGTCCATACTCCACTCTCTTTCTCCATTAAGAAAGTAAATATTCTTGAGAATAGGTAAATAATTTTGTGAATAAGCACCGTATTTTGTTGGAGCCAGTTGTAACATTTATGGTACAAGTTGTGCATTAAAAACACACACAAAAAAAGATTATATCAGAAATGAGCTCCTTACCTTCTGAGTGTGGGTGTCAACAAAGTGTACAGGATGTTAACAAAACTCTGTATTCTTAGTACATCAATAACATGATACTGAGACGAGGAATAATACAATGGTAGTTTCACTGAAGATACCTATGGCAGATCTGTTTGCCATAAATGAAATGCGGGAAAAAATAGTACAAGGACTGTATCGAAAGTAATTACCACTTGTGTAATTAATAATTTGATTATAAAAAATATCTATTGAAAAATAATTCCCTTTGAAAGCCACACACTGATAAAGACGTTATTCTCACTCGTAAAAATACTGCTGGAAGTCTCCTGCAGTTAGGGCTTAGAATATTTGATTGTGTCTCATGGGGAAGAGTAAAACCTTCCACCTAAAATGGTTGTCTTGTGTATGATACAAAATTGCATCCGATGGTGATACTTAACTTCTAGAGATCTGCGGAATATGGAATACCCCTTCATTACTCCCAGGTCCACTCTGTCTCAGAGCGTTAGTACCTATTAGGTTCCCCTCTGGTTTTAGTGACATGGCAACCTGTTTAGGGTTAGTTCATGCTTAGAAGCGAGGGAGTTGCACACAGTTATGATATAAAATATTCCTATTTGATGCAAGTAATTTGCACACTGTTGTATGATTTCAAGTAAACAATTACAGCTTAAAGTATTTATTCTTAATACAAACAATTTACAATTGAATGGTATCCAATATTCTTGTTCAATATTAATAGTTTATAATCCTAAACAGATTGACATGCTGTTAAAATCAATTAATCATTAAACTAAGCACACTCGTAATCAAGATTATTTAGCTGAATGTAAATATTTTCGCACATTTTCAAAGTCACTATTGATCGACTGATTTTCAGTGAGGGTTATTGACCTGAACTTTTTAAAAAAATTAGTATCATTACAGTTTTTTACCTCCTCGGTACTCGGGATCATTTAGTAACAGGTTGATAAAACTTCACTCACAGCATTAGGTTTTGTGTTGTTGAACGTGGAAAATATCACGCACCAACCGGAATATTTAGGTGTAGCGATTTAATACCAGTTTCACGAAGAAACGTATTCTACACACAAAAAATCTTTTATTTAAAGTCAATGACTCATTTCTATGAGTCCAACTGCTTATGTCACATAGAAGATCTTCAAAATCGTCTTTTATTAAGGTCATTTCCAACCGTAGTCTATAAAGAAAGGAAATATTGATTTTATTTTTATTCTAACTCCTGTTGAACGGTTTTTGTCCCACCTAACAAGTTTGACGAGTTATACATTATTTAAGAAAATATTATCGAATGCCTTTTTAAACGATTTAGATCATGAATCTAAAACCCAGCATCTTTAAAAGTAATGATTATCTACACAAAAATATATACGTAGATGTACAATATTTCCACTGCAAAAAGTATGAATCTACCTACCAGCTAGATGTGAAATAATAGGACAGACTATGCTCTTTTACTTTAATTGAAAACCAGTCTAGGAGAAATACAAATCTGAAATCAAATTGAAAACCGGGAACTCGATATTTTCAGCATGAGGACCACAAATCTTAACTCTGGAGAGTCCAGGTTCGCGATTTTAAAATGATAGAAAAAAACCAACTAAATTCAAAAGCAAGAATCATAATTTATTAATGAGACATGATGTTGTTGGTAATCACAAAAAGATGTAACATCACATTTGTTTGGTTTTATGGCATATCAACCATTTTTGGTAATTTAATACCAAATCTTGTTGTCACATGTATATTGAATACATGATTTGTTAACAAATTTTGTAGCTACACACAGTTAAATGATCGAACAGTTCCATTTTTAACAATTCAATTTAGTATAAGCCAAATTTAAATGGTTACAAGTATTGCTCTGTATAACTAACAATTTAATTAAAACATCAACTATTTTTTTACACAGAGTATCCTTGTGGTGTGATGGTTAAAGTGATGGACTGCGGAATCGTTGTAAGCGACTTCGAACTCCAGTCGCGCTATTACGTTCACTTTTGGACAAATACACTTGGGAAAGGTTATGAACCTCCTTATCCTCCCAGGGTTATGGGTTAAATAGTACCACTACTGTTCCTCTCGAAGGATGGCTTTGGCATTAAATAACCTACAAAGGTTAATATACCATTAAACAAAGAAACCAAACCAAACCAAACAATTAAAATGATGAAACAGTTCTATTTCAAAATATTCAATTTAGCATGTTATTTGTTTCAACTCATTGGCCTAATGAGTAGTGTTTACCAATGATCCGGGAGATCGGGGTTCAATCCCAGGTCGATTCATACCAAACACTCAAAAATGGTACTTGATACCGCCTTGATTAACACTCAGCATCATAAGGTATGAATCAAGGGTAAAGTGAGCACTCAAGGGAGTGGAGTAGCGCCCTCCCTTACACCTAGGTGTAATAGTTATTGAAAAAGGAGCCTTCGGGTCACCCTCAACTAAGGTCACTAACTTTACTTACTTTAAATGGCAAACAGTTCTATTTGACCCACAGATAGAACCTTTTCAGGTGCTACCACTCCGGGTCAGAGTGAACCTGGGAACATTAGCAAGAAAGAGGTACTTTGCATTCCCCAAAGCTCCAGCATTACTGAAGACTCACCATCAGATTATTTAGTGTCGTATCAAGGATACTAGTTGGTGTGGTTTTACCCTTCTGCAGAGATGCAGTCGGTGTATTCTATAGCACCCGCCGACTGGGCTATTTAATATTAGAGTTAAATAAAGAGATTGACAGGAGGAGTACATCAGACAAGTGATACTTTGAGAGTTGCGAATGCAGCGTACTCTTGGCATGCTTCATTTTAAAGATCAACTGTTCACAGTGGTATTTAATGCCAAACTGGTTCACTACTTGCTGGATGTGTTTTGGTGATAAGGTTGAAGAATCATCCAAATGAAAGCGCGTGGTTTTAATAGAAATCAAGGATGTGGCAAGCAAGAAACTTGGACTTTAAATCTTCTGAACACTGAAGATCTTCTACATTTGTAATGGTACTTCATTAAAATCAATATCAAAAGGTGTAGATAACATTTTTGAAGTTGGGTGTAGAGCCACACAGATGTGCTTCGTGGGCCGTGTGAGGCTTGCAGGCAGCAGGTTGGAGACCCCTGCTCTAAGACGTAATGACGTTGTCTTAAAATTTGGTATGACAATTTCTTCATCAACACACTGGCAAATTTTATCAGATCTTGTCCTTCTCCTGAATAACATCAGTGACCTGAAGGGGAAGAAACTTGCTTTATGATTAACAGCCGTTTTACCATACAACTTTGACAGAGTTGAGGGTCCCGGTGACGTAATTGCTAAACTGCTTGACTGCGACCAATAAATAAGCGAGTTCGAACTCCAGTCGTGCTATCATGTTCACTTTCGGAATAATATTCTTAGGAAAGGCATGAACCCCTTATTTTACCAGCTGTGGGTTAAATACTATAACTGCTGTAAAGATGGATTTAGCTATAAAGGAATTAGGAAAATTGTAGCCCAATCGACTTGGGCTGTAGAATACACCGACTGCACATCTGCAGATGGATAAGTCCCCCTCACCCAACGAGTGAATATGACAGTAAACAATCTGATGATGAGGCTCCAGTAATGCTAGAGCTTTGGGGAATGCAGAGTACCCCTTTACTGCCATCACTCTAAGGTACACTCTAGCCCGGAATGGTAGCACCTGATAGGGTCCTATCTATGGGTCAAATAGAAGTTTTGACTTTTAAACTGTTTACTTATGCTAAACTGAATTGTTTGAAATAGAACTGTTTAATCCTTTAACATCGTGTAAACAAATAACTGATGTTTAATTGAATTGTTTATGATACATAACAATACTTGGAACCATTTAACTGTGTGCAGACAAATGATTAATATTGAATTGAATAATAATTGTTAGCAATAATTGAAACCATTTCTCTGTGTAGAAACAATAGCAATATTAGTGTGTAAGCAAATTAGTTCTAACTCATTTAAAAATGAAACTACCGACAAATTAGTCCCTTATATACCACACATCTATTTAAATATGTGCAAAGAAATAACTGATCTTAAATTGTTACTGTTACATCGCAATACTTGAAACATTTTAACTGCGTGCAGTCAAATGATTAATTGTAAATAGAATGATTCGTATAAATGGTTTCATATATCGCCATCTAACAGTGTGCAAAGAAAAAAAAATGAGCAGAGGCCCGTTTAAAAATGTTATCAAGAAAATGTGTTTACAAGTCTTAGATATCTAATATACGAGGTGCATACGATAAGTTTCCAGACTTTTTTTTCGTATGGGCACTTTTATTGATAGTACACACATAAAACTCTAGTCCCTTTCGAAGTAATCTCCTCCGGCTGCAATGCACTTGTACCGTTCCAACAACTTCTGGAAGGCCCCATGGAAGTCCTCTTTTGTGAGCGTGTCAATGACCTTCGTCACAGCCTCTTTCATCTCCTCAATTGTCTCATAACAACAGCCTCTGAGCTTAGGGAATAACCAAAAGTCACAGGGAGCAAGGTCTGGACTATAGGGAGAGTGAGGAACTGTCTTGATGCTCATCTTCGTCAAATAGTCTGTAACAAGGATGGAGTTGTGGACTGGTGCATTATCCTGGTGGAAATGCCACAGACCCGATTTGAAGAGTGCTGGCCTCTTCCTTAGGAATCTCTTCCTGAACTCCCTTAAAACATCAACATAGTAACCCTAACCCTAACCCTTTGACCAGTCAACATCTCATCATCCCTCACAGATTCCCTGCCTTCCTTGAATCTCTTATGCCACTCAAAAACTTATGCTCATTCATGCAAGATGGTCGAAAAGCACTCTGAAGCATTCCATACGTTTCTGTGGCATTTTTTCCAAGTTTAAAATAGAATTTTATTGCATATCATTCTTCTAAAGTGTCCTCACGCCCAGATTGCATTTTTGAAATTCACTAGCTGTGACAATCATGCTTTGGTAGGGTGTATTCCAATTCCTGCTGTAGCTGTTGATTTGAACCTAAAATCATAAAAATTGGTCAGTCATCTCATAAGATGTATAGCAATAACATAGTGAATTTTCAAGAATCTACGACAATTCTAAATGCCCATACGAAAAAATCTGGAAACTTTTCGTATTCACCTCCAACATGTATAGATAGTATTTGGCATTAAATAACCCTCTATGGTTGATATGCAACAAAACCAAACCCACTCAGGAAGGTTGATATACTATTAAACTAAAACCAAACCTATACTATCTTGCCCATGCTTGCAACTAGATTGGGGTGCATATTTATGGTCTCGTTTGACTGACGGATACAACAATACAAAAATTGCAGACAAAGCGAGACTCATCGATAAATGTTAAATACCTCTTTTATGTATTGCATTCATTTTTAAAAAAATAATCTGTAATAAATAAACTATATCAATTAAAAATTTTCACGAGACATTTGCATTAATTATCTTAGATTGATCTGCATAAAAGAAAAGATATTTACCAATCATATTTTTTATATTACCTTAAAAAGATAATATTGTTCAACGAAAAAGGTCGAAGAGTTGGTAGAGAAGTTTTTATTTCTTAATCTAATCTTTTTTTTCCATTTGAATAAGTAAGTAAAGTTGGCGACCATAGTCGAGGGTGACCCGAAGGCTCCCTTTTCGATAGCTACTACACCGAGGTGTAGGGGAGGGCGCTACTCCTTTCCCTGGATTGCTCCACTTTACCCTTGATCCGTACCTTATAATGCTGAGTGTTAAGCAAGGAAACATCAAGTACCATTTTTTGAGTCTTTGGTATGACTCGACTTGGGATTGAACCCAGGTCTCCCGGGCCATTGGTGAACACTCTAACCGCTAGGCCAATGTCCGGTTGACAATTTGAATATGTAACGAAATTTATCGATTTAAACATTTTGTTATTAATTTTAATGGCATGTCAGTCCGTTTAAGGTTACTTTATACCTAAAGGTTTGGGAATCGCGTTCATTGTTCATATGTACATTTTGTGTTGTTTCTTAAGAGTTTTTTAATACAGTCCCACCGAACACGAACAATCTTTAAACAAATATATTGACCGATAAATGGACAATAACAGGTTCTACAACACGAGCTCAGAGGGGACCAATGGAGTAATAAAAATGAAGGGGTTCTCCACGCTCTCCAGAAGGGTAGCCTCACCATCAGAAGCAATTTAGTTTCTTAGCAAGGATACTTTTCTGAGGCGCAGGTCATGCGGGTCTTAGCGCTCTGCAACGTATTTTAAGCCTCGTCGATGAAGCTTAGACAATTTAACATTTTTTAAGGATTGCCAGTTCTAACTAAGCAATCATGCTATGTAATTAACTTACATTTCTTGAACAACTATCAACAGACTCAATTGTTGATGTGTACTTAAAAATGACTAATTATTTTTGTAAGACCATTATGTCTTATAGCAGTATAATTTCTCTCCATTTATTGTCTGTGGTTAAAGACTTACTTCTCGATGCAAATCTTCTTTTTTTAAATCCTCATCAGAAAAGCAAAATATGAAGTTCAATAATAAGGTGAATTTTACCTAAGGAGTAAGAAGCAATGTTTATGGTCGCAACTTTTTCAAAGAAATCAATCGTGATAGGTCCTTTTCTGTCCGAGAAGACTGTCACTATGACCTGATTTACTGACAGTTACGTCCAGAACTTTTTCTTTATCGGAAAGTCAGTGTGTTTCTATTTCATAGATTTTTCTACCAAACAAAAATTAGATTGACCTCTGTTAAAGACTAAAACACTGTTTAATTTGCTGTCTTGCTCAGTCGGCTGGTGCTTTAGAATATACTGTCTGTTTCTCTGTAGAGGGGTAAGAACCCCCTCACCCAAAGAGTATCCTAGATATGACACGAAAAAATCTGATGGTGTGGTTCCAGTAATGCTGGAGCTTTGGGGAATGCAAAGTGCCCCTTCATTGCCATCATTCCCAGGTCCACTCTGGGCAGGAGTAGTATCACCTGATGGAGTTCTATCAATGGGTTAGATAGAAATAAACTGAACTTTTGCTAAACTGAATTGTTTGAAATAGAACTGTTTTTGACTTTGAAACCGTACTTACGCTAAACTGAATTGTTTAAAATAGAACAGTTTTAACATTTAATTGTATGTAAACAAAATAGAAAAAACTATACCTATACTAAACTGGATTGTTTGAAATAGAACTGTTTGACTTAACTGAATAGCTCGAAATAGAAAGGTCTTTGTCAATTAAACTGTGTACTTATGCTAAACTGAATTGTTTGAAATAGAACTGTTTATTTGTATAAAAATGGATCTGGCATTAAATAACCTACAAAGGTTGATATGCCATAAAACCTAAACAAACAAAATTAGTATGTATTTTAAGGGACAGCCTTGATATAAATAAAGAAGAGTCCTTTAATAATGGAACAAAGAATTTGTGCCATCATATCCTTCCATATATGGAATTCTTTCCTTTTCAAAAATGATATTCTGAATGACCTCTTTGTTCTGTATAAATTCTTATGGCATACTGATAACAAAGCTTACTTTTTATTCTAAATATAAGCTGTGCCTTTTTAGTAATTGGATTTCATTCTCGCATAGTTCCGGTAAGAAAAGAATGAAAGTATTATTCACATATTCATCTACACCTCTTCCTAAGAACAAAGTATAGTATCGGTACTTTGAGAAATTCATTTAATTAAAAAAAATGAGATAGGGTGTCTACAAAAAGTCTCAATTTATTCAAAAATAACTATTTAACATAATATATACTGGGTGACCCCCCCCCCAAAAAAAAAACAGAACCCATAAACTTTTTTTATTACTTCTACAATAAGGCGAAATAATTCTAATTCTTTTTCTTGGTAGACCAGGACATGTTGGTGAATACTATGGTCCCAATTTTTCATGCACGGAATCTACTTCATATCCTGAAAAAAAAAGAAAAGGCAAGAAGTAAATTTATGAATTTCAGTCAAAAATATATGTGATCTGTTTTTTTTTTGGGGGGGGGGGTCACCCTGTACAATAGAAATACTGAAAGTTTATTTCTAAGACTTTCGGCAGCACCAAGTGTTCTATTGTTAGTAAAGGTATTAGAAAAAAATACGGCGACTGAAAAGGCATTTTGTGTGTTTGAATGAAGCAAAAAAATCTCTTGCTGTCCCGATCATATTCTTTAGTTAAATTCTTTAAATTGCTCTTGGGACGAACAAGTACCAAACCTATTTTATCTTAAAGGTGCAAGAAGGGAGTGACTGAGGGTCAGTAGTGCTGAGATAGCAATACTTGAAACCCTCTAAAGTGTGTGTAAATAAATGATTAACATTTGATAGAATGATTAGTGGTAGCATTACTTGAAATCATTTAACTGTGTGCGAACAAATAAATAATGGGTAAATAGTAGGGCAGACTGAGTTCTTCAGCCTTGGTGAGGCAGCTTAGTCTAGGAGAAGGAAAACTCTGAATTCAAACCTGTTAAACTCCGCTTAAAAATATTGACCTTGTGTCATATCCTGCTCGAGCGGAGGGGTTGGGTAAATATGATAAATAATGTTATAATCATTTATGTTATATTGCAATACTCGAAAGCTTCTAGTGTCCTTGGTATGACATTAAACTGCATCTGATAGTGCGGTTCCTGTCTTGGAGATTGGGTAATGTGGTGCAGCTCTTCATTACCATTAATCTCAGGTCCACTTTATCACGGAGTGGTGGGACCTGTAAGAGCCCCATCTCTGATTGTTAGTTATTTGAAACCAAACGATTGTGTGCAAGTTATTCGCATTAGGTAGGAATATTTGATGAATAGACTTATTAGTGTTAGATAGGAATACTTGAATCCATTTGACTATGTGCAAACAAATGAGCTGTAACTTATTTAAAAATAAAGTTACCTACAAACTATTTGCTTCCGAATCATCTATTGTGTGTGTGTGTGTGTGTATGAGAGAGAGAGAGAGAGAGAGAGAGAGAGAGAGAGAAATAAATGGAAAATTAGATAAACCAAAACACTGACAACGGATTCAAATTGATATTTCGTCTTTACTTTACCAAAGACTTCATCAGAATGGAAATATTAATTTGAATCCGTTGTCTGTGTTTTAGTTTATCTACTTTTGCATTTATTTTTTCACATATTGTCGCATTTTTCCAACTTTCTATCTATCTATCTCTCTCTCTCTCTCTCTCTCTCTATATATATATATATATATATATATATATATATATATATATATATATATATATATAATGTAGCAGAATTTGGCGTTAAATAACCTAACCTAACCTAATCTAATCGTAGGCTGTTGTATCAGAAAGTGATATTTTTCATCAGACTGATTTTAATGGCATGTCAAATCATCTCGGGTTATTTTTTTGACTTGAGAATCGAGAATTGTGTTTAGTGTACATTTATATTTACATTTTCGTGTTGCTATTACTGAAAAAAAAATTATGATATAGTAAATTTCTATCTAATACGAATAATTTGCACGAAGTTGTGTGGTTTCAAGTATTTCTATCAGAAACTCTATGGCTTAAATGATTATTTCTTTTTTCATAATAGTCATTTGTTTGACGACTGTTGTATGGTTTCAGGTTACTAATAATAATCCTTAGAGTTTTAAGTAACTATTCTTAATTGAAATAATTTACAGTTATATAGCATCAAGTCTACATGTCTAATACAACTAATTTTTAAACAAATCTGTTTGGCTCATAGATGGTGCTCTAACAGGTACTACCCCTCTGATTTGGCGAGAACCTGGGAGTAATGGCAATGAAGGGGTATCCCACAATTGCCACATCACCTGAACTGGAGCCTCACCATCATGTGCAGTTTAGTGTCATACCTTAAACACCGATTTTGAGGCAGGTTTTACCTCTTTGCTAGCGATACAGTCAGTGTATTCTAAGTCCCGTTGACTGTAGAATAAACATTTATTATTTTCATTCTAGCAGGTATTAGGGACAATTAAAAAAGAAAACAAAAATTGTTCATTATACAGTTAGAATATTTGTAAGTAAGTAAGTTGGTGACCGTAGTCGAGGGCGACCAGAAGGCTCCCTTTTCAATAGCTACTACACCGATGTGTGTGGGGAGGGCGCAACTCCTTTCCCTGGATTGCTCCACTTTACCCTCGATACGTACCTTATATTGCTGAGTGTTAAGTAAGGTAGCATCAAGTACCATTTCTTGAGTTTTGGTATGACTCGACCTGGGACTGAACCCATGTCTCCCGGACCATTGGCGAACTGTCTTATGAGAGCGATTAAAATTAAGGTGAACACACGGGCCATCAAATACTGTTTAAGCATCAAGGATGAAAATAACTATAAATGTTTTGTGGCCACCAGGATTCGATTAACAAACAAAATTTGTTTTCTTGATCGGATAATAATCACGCTCTAACATTTTTTCCTGAAATACATTCCTTTATACAGTCAACCAGCCCATTGGTATAATGGTTAAAGTGTTCGCCAATGTCCCGGGAGACCGGGGTTCAAAGAGTCAAAATATGGTACTTAGTTTTTGCTTGCTTAACGCTCAGCATTATAAGGTACGGATCAAGGTAAGTGGAGCAATCCAGGGAAAGGAGTAGCATCTTTTCCTACAGCTCGCTGTAGTCGCTATTGAAAAGGGAGCCTTTGGGTCGCTCAACTTATGCAGTCAATGAATTTCGTTTTTTTAATGTAAAATTATCTAGAACGTAACGCCGTTTATGAGGAAGGTTATAAAGATAATTTCCAAAAAGATGACGTAAGATATCTGATGACTTATTTTACGTAAAATGCTACTATCTTGTTATTCTATTTAGTTTCTAGTAAATGTTTCAAGTTTCTACTGCGTAAAGAGATTTTGTGACAAATGTCAATATTTAATCTCTAGTTCATAGGATGTTGGAAAACACTTTGATACGTCTTGTGGAGAATTTAAATGACCCAGTACTCTGCTCAAATTACAGAGTAGGAGTATACTATTTTGTGCTTCAAACGTAGCCATCTCGGTAACATGATATATACGATGTCTATCTAGAAAGTAATGACACTTATTTTTCAAGATGGCAACCCTGATCGAATATCTGCTGATCAATATTGATCTTGAATACAAATCAACAAAACTTTCAGTTCCTGTTAGCCTCTAAGGAGTTATGTCGAGCTGAGTAACTTTCGGTTATTACAATTGTATTTAGCGTAATGGTTATCGTCGTGGGAAATGGAATCTGTGACCTGAGTTAAATTATTGGACAAGGCTGTTTGTGTTTTACTTATCGTTAATGCTCGTGAAAAAGGTATGGATCTATTCGTTGACCTCCACCTATAGGTAAATATTAGGGTAGATGGGATTTTTTAGCCTTGGTTAGGCAACAAATCTAAAAGAAATAAAACACTGTAATTAAGCCAGCTTTACCCTGCTTAGAAATTGACCTTGTGTCACATCCATTTTGTGGCGGAGGGGTTTGTGCAAATAAGTAGACGTATGCTTAGTTAATTATCATAGAAATAGAACATCTCGCAATCTGAAAAAAAAAACAAAGGAAGGCAGTGTCATTTGAAGGTTTCCACTATTTCTACATGAGTGGAAACCATGTCGGTATATGACTTTCTACAGAGACTATATTTCAGGAGATATTTGAAAACGTTTTTTTTTTTAACACAATCAGTTTTATTACATTCTAGAAAGACCTCGTGTGTGTATATGTGCGTCTGTTTAGTTGGGTTTCTTTGTTTTAATGGGATATCAACTTTTCTGGGCTATTTAATGCCAAACCCATTCTTATAGTGTACATACTTTTCCCAATGGTATTAGTCCAAAGGTGAACATAATAACGTGACTGTAGTTTGAACTCGCTTACTACGATATTACAGCCCTGAACGTTATCCACTGCGTCACGTGGACTCCCTCCCCATTATATATATATATATATATATATATATATATATATATATATATATATATATATATATATATATATAAAAAGAAAGAGTGAGCGAGCTGTACCCATTTTATTTGTACAGGGTTTCACACTATACAAATAAGCTGTGTGTATTCAACTGAATTTCACCAAAATTTGGTACTACTATGGCTGTCTTCCTAGTGTCGTCTATACAAAAATATTTTGATACATAACCTCACTTACACACCTTTTCAGAGGTTAAAAAAAAAAATAAATAAACAAATTGAGTTAACGGTCATTTTGAAAATTAAGTGAGTTTACTGTCAGAGATTAATAAAAGAGTTTTCTTCCTTTGGAGATATTTTTTTTTTTTATCAGGTGTCAATCTTGAAGTCAATTATTTACTTAGAAGAAAGATAAAAGAAAATTCGCAAATATCTTTTCTTTGAAGGAAACAATATTAGAACCCTATCCAATTGCCCAGGAAAAAAACTGAAAGAACCTTGTAAATTAACAGGGGTAGGTGAAAAGCTATTGTTCATGATAAACTGTTAATTCTTCCACTGAAAGAAACATTGTGAATTCGGCCACGAGCCGCCCCCGCTTTTAGTAAACTATAAATAGCATGCTGAAATAGATTGTTGATGATTTCTCTTTTTTAATTTGCTTTATTAATCAGACATGTATGAGTCAATATTTTTGACTTGTTAGGCGTTTTGTTTGATATGTTTAGTGAGACAGGTGGAGTCGATTTTCACTGAGTGGCCTCTTACATCAGGCTTTGTGTTACAGCTAAACTAAGCTGAAGATAGAGAATCCCGTGGCAGAGTGGCTAATGTGTTGGACAGTGTTATGTTCACTTTCGGGCTCGTACCATTGGGGAAAAAGTATGAATTCTTCCCCACCCCCCGCCATTCAGTCGAAAAGTAACACTTCTGTTCTTTTATAAGGATAGTTTGGGCATTAACTAACCAACAAAGACTGGTGTGCCTTTTAAACAAAAAAGAAAACCTCAGCTAAGCTGAATTAGTAATTATTTTTTGACGGTTTAGCTTCGTTATGCGTCAAATTAAAATTGTTTAGAAAACGTTGTCACCTTGCTCGTAAAGATTATCAAATCATGTGCAAAAATTTGTTTCAAGTATATAATGTTCACTGAAGCAGATGATATCTGGTAGAAACTAATATAATGTATTCTTCTTTCAAATACACCTGCTCAAGCCTAATCTCGGCTGCATAGCCTGGAGCAGCTAGCAAGAAGTATTAGTCTCGACTTGAACTCGCAGAAAATAGAGTTCATGTATTTTAATCAATATGGCGCCCTTTCACTAAATGGAAAGCCTCTGAAATTAGTAAATCACTTCACATACCTCAGTAACAGTATCTTATCTACTGAAAGCAATTTCAAAATAGACATAGGTAAAGCATTGACTACTATTGAGTTTAATGATCACGTGAAAATCTAATCTTTCTGATAAAATAAAACGAGAACTCTTTCAAGCTGTATCTGTGTCAGTACTATTGTATGGCTGCACCACTTAGACTTTAACGAAATGCCTGGAGAAAAAAGCTAGATAGAAACTAAACAAGAATTTCAAATGCTGCTTTAAACATATCCTGGAAACGGTACTGTACAAAACAGCAGTAGTACGGGCGGACACTTACTTCTCATCTCATAAACCAGGGGTCGGCAACCCCCGGCCCCCGCAGACCACATCCGGCCCACGAGTGATTTTTGTACAGCTCACCATCTTACACTGGATTTATATTACATGAAAATTAACTTAGGGTGCGACGAATCTTTCAAATCGAAATTTCAGTTCGAATCTTCTGCTAATTTCTAAAAGAAATATAAAATTGCCAAGCGGAAAATATAAAAACATTTTGACGAATGCGAAACTGATAATATCATTATTTGGAAGTACGTAGGCTTGTGAACTACTTTTTTCTAAAATGAAATATACTAAGTCATTTAAGAAGAAGGTTGGGTGACGACCACCTGAATGACGAATTAATTTTTTAAAAGATACCTAAAAATGATGTAAATTATCAGAAAATTGTTTTTCCTTTATCATTTTCTATAAAATTGTCAGGCTCGTTGTCCCCAAGAAATATCTAAGTGTCCGTCCACGATTATAGGACACCGTTTATCTCGAACCCTGGCACACAGATAATGTCATTAAGTATTCCTATCTAATACAAACAATTTGCTCAAAGTATTCCTATCTAATACTAATATTTATAACGTCTAGTGATTAATTCAATCCAATAATATTTATTTGTTTGAAAAACAGTTATATGGTTTCAAATAACTAATGATAATCTATAGTAAACAATTATCTCTTCGAGTAACTATTTTAAATACAAATAATTCAATTGTATGGCATGTCATTCCTATCGAATACGAATAATAAATAGATCTATTTGACTCATAGATGGAACCCTAACAAGTACTATCCCTTTGACTCAGAGTGGATCTGGGAGTAATGGCTATGATGGGGTACGATATGCTCCTCAGAGCTCTCGAACTAGAGCTTTGCCATTAAATGCAGTTAAGTGTTATACCCTGGACACGCTTTTTTTTAGTGAGGGTGTTCTTACTTTTCTACAGGGGCTACAGTCAGTATATAAGTAAAGTTGGTGACCTTAGTCAAATTTGACCCAAAGGCTCCCTTTTTAATAGCTACTACACCGAGGTGTATGGGAGAGCGCTATTCCATTCCCTAGATTGCTCCACTTTACCCTTGATCCTTATCTTATAATGTTGAGGCGGCATCAAGTACTATTTTTTGAGTCTTTGGTATGACTCGACCTGGGATTGAACCCTGGTCTCTTGGACCATTGGCGAACACTTATTAGGCTAATAGCCCGGTAAGAGTCAGTATATACATTATTCTTATAATACTTAATCTTCACTTCACCTTTCTTATCATCACTTTCTTGAAATGTTGATTGTTCGGTCCTTTTGTTTATCTGTTGTTGTTTTTGTTTTATTTATTTATTTATTTATTTGGCTGAGGTTTCAAACCACGGGTAGGGTTACTCTTCAGATGTATTGCCTTGTTTTTGCCTCCCCCTATTTTCAGTGAACACATTCCCGCCTTTACTTTATTTTTCACGACTAAATGATGATTGGTACGTCATCACTTTGCACGATTATCTACTAACTTGGTGTCCCTCCCCCCACTTTTTTTCAACTCGTTCCAAACTCTTCCAGATGTTATGGCCAGTGTTGATCTATAGTTAAGATAACGATTTCTGTATCTGTTTCTAAATAGATTCTCTGCTGCTGTTTCTGATTTTAAACGAACTTACAGGCCAGAAAGTTTTCTGGATAGCGGGTCGAGCGTCAGTGTGGTACTTTATTTTGAAAGTGATTTTAAACAAGTTCATGATTTATTACCAAATTCTTGTAGATTTATAATCAGTCACCAAAAAATAAGAATATGTAGAAGTTCAAAAATAAGTTCCCACCTAAAATATATTAATGCAATTTTGTTTTTAGTCATAGAAATGTTGTAATGTTATATTTCTTAACAATGTTTTAATCCTGAAGAGTTTAGTTATAAATAATACCTAATAGTAACCGTTCTCATTCTATACTGGTCCGCTATAAATGATAAAATCCCGGTATCTTTAACTTGGAAGAAAACAAGTTTTTATAAAAATTAGTTGTGGTGTACTTCCTGTTCTTTGATGATGATAATAACAACAGCAAAGAGAACCTGTTGAATAGTTAACTTTTTCATACCTGTGCATCAAAGTAAATGAAGGAAAGTGTAATGACAGTTAAGTACTTAAACCTTGCCTGAGAACTAAAAAAACAAAACAATTGAACATGAAGATGAAAATGATGACACCAATTCTAATAGGTGTGTTCGGAACAATCCTCAAAGGTTTGGTAAAGGGACTACAAGACTTAGAAATCAGAGGACTAGTTGAAACCATCCAAACTACAGCATTAAGATCAGCCAGAATACTGAGAAGAGTCCTGGAGACATGAGTAGACTCGCTGTCTCTCTACCTGTAGTTTGACCAGTCGGCTGGGGCTGTAGAATACACCAACTGCATGTCTGCAGAGGGGTAAGACCCCCTCCCCAGTGAGTGTCCTGGATATGACACTAAACAATCTGTTGGTGAGGTTCCAGTGTTGCTGGGGCTTTGGGAAATGCGCAGCATCCCTTCATTGCCATTGCTCCCAGGTCCACTCTGGCCCGGCGTGGTAGCACCTGATAGGGCCCTATCTATGGGTTAAATAGATCTAACGGCATACTTATGCTAAACTAAATTGTTTGACTAAACTGAATAGCTTGAAATAGAAATGTTTTTCACAGTTAAACTGGACTTACATTTTAACTGCGTGCTAATGCTAAACTGAATTATTTGAAATGGAACTGTTTTTGACATTAAAACTGTATTTACACTAAACTGGTTTGTTTAATATAGAACTGTTTTGACATTTATCTGTGTGTAAACAAAATCTGTACTTATACTAAACTGAATTAGCTGAATTAGAACTGCTTGACTAAACTGAATAGCTTGAAATAGAAATGATTTT
>CAUZXS010003362.1:97500-125000 GCA_963585895.1 Sepioteuthis lessoniana
ATCAATAAAGTGAAAGTAAAGTTGCTGACTGTAGTCGAGGGTGACCCGAAGGCTTCCTTTTCAATAGCTACTACACCGAGGTGTAAGGAAGGGTGCTACTTTTTTACCTGAACTGCTCCACTTATCCTTGATTTATACCTTAAAATGCAAGGCGGCATCAAGTACTATAATTTTTAGTCTTTGGTATGACTCGATGTGGGACTGAACTCTGAATCTTCCGGGCCATTGGCGAACGTTCGACCCACTAGGTCAATCGGCTGGTACATTTACCTCTTAATAACCCACAAGGGTTGATTAACCATTAAATCAAATAACCTTATCTGCGTAGTCCAGATTGATACATTTTATATATTTAAGTGTATACGTATGTCTCGCATTTTCAGCCCTGGAGGCAGCGTCCCACAAAGCAACAGCTGTACGGCCACCTACCACCCATCACGAAAACTATCAAAATTTAACGAACCAGACATGCGGGACACTGCTGGAGAAGTAGGGACGGGCTCCTGTGAACCCCTTCACTTGGACGAGCAAAGGCTGGAAGACCAGCTCGAACCTACATACATCAGCTCTGTGCCGATACGGGGTGTAGCTCTGAAGACCTGCCGGAAGCACTGGATGATAGGGAGGAATGGTGAGAGAGGGTCAGGGATATCCGTGCTGATAGTGCAACATGATGATGTGTATATATATATATATATATATATCTTCCATATATAGAAAGAGAAAGATAGATATACTGTATAATAGAACTTGGTTCCGCCATCTTAATTTATTACATAATTCTTTCCAAATTAAGACTTAAGTATTCTTCTATGTTTTAATAAGAGTTACATTCTTCCACTTGTTTATGTAAATTGTATGCATTTATCTAGCTCTTCCATCACAAGCCGACTGCTTCACAATGTTAATTTTCAAGTGGAGTACCGATGTGAAAGAACACAATCTGCCCTACTATTTAGCCATGTCTGGAATGAAAAGAGAAATTCATACCTTTTCTGTGAACATTAGCGCGAAAGTGAAACGCAAATAACCTCGTCCAGGAACTTAGGTCATCATGTCCAGTTTCCGAAAACGATAACCGTTACGCTACACAGACCTCTCTGTTGACTAATATGAATGTTCATGGTTCTATGCCATTCCCTTTGTAGTGAGCCAAAACTAAGTATCTTCCTTTATATTGGGTGTGTGGCTTTTCACGTCATCAGTCCGTTGGTCATGTGATAATTTAGATTCCTAATTATTTCTCTTTTGCCGCCGTTTTCCGAACGGAGAAGACGTGATCCTTTTGTCTGCTCCCGTGGGGGGGGGGAATAGACATGATTTTTATTTTTTGTCCGTTGAACAAAATGAAGAAGTTTGTTTCCAACTCCGGCAAGGTGCTTTGATTCACCTCCCCAGGAAAACCATTAGAGAATGTAAGACATTTATGTACACCCCCCTTTCATACTCTATTCCTTAAACAATGTGCAATTTATTTGTATACGGATACATTGTTAATTCTACATTTTCTTTTTTAAGTATAGGAATTATATTATGAATTGAATTTCGTTGGAAATGGACACGGCGACACGAGTTCAAATCCTGGACGAGGCTGATTACATTTCACATAGCACTAATACTCTTGGGAAAGGTATGAATCCAATTATTCTCCCTCCAGCTATGGGTAAATAGGACAGACTAGGTTCTTCAGCCTTGGTGAGGCAACTAGTCTAGGAGAAGGAAAATTCTAAATTCAAACCTGTTAAACTCCGCTTAAAAAAATTGACCCTGTGTCATATCCTGCCCGAGCGGAGGGGGGGTAAATAGGATTATGAATTGAAATACCGTGACCAGAAAATCCGGCGAACACTTACGCACGACATACAGAAACATTGGGCAGCTGTTTCAACCTTATTAGGTCTCAACAGTGTATACCGTGATCTCCATAACTGGAGAAAGAACCATGTCATGATAATTCAATTCACAATATAATTCCTCAACTTAAAAAAGAAAATGGAGATCTATATCCTTGCTTTTGAGGTCATGATAATTACGCGGATGCGTATTTCTAATCCTCTTGGGAAGACATGGCCCTGGAGGTGACTGTGTCCTCTACAAAGAGTACGGATGTAACTTGCAAGACACATTCAGGTTAATTGGCCGCGCAATTACCGTGACTAGTTAATTTGGCGTCACTTGTGTGCGATATGAACTAGTGGCTCAGTTGTACAGTTTCGGTTCTGCAATCTGTGGTCGCTGGTTCGATCTCCAGTGGTGGACATCATATACACTGCTGATAAGACCTAATAAGGTCGAAACAGCTGTCCAGTGTTTCCGTATGTCATGCGTAAGTGTTCCCTGGATTTTCTGGTCATGGTAATTCAATTCATAGCATTGTTAATTGTCATATGTACTCATTAATGAGTGGCGGTACCCGTGGTGTAATGGTTACTGTCATAGGAAATGGACACGGTAAACGAGGTTCGGATCCCGGACGAGGCTGATTGCATTTCACATAGCACTAATACCTCTTGGAAAGGGATGAATCCAATAATCCCCCCTCCAGCTATGGATAAATAGTAGGACAGACTGGGTTTTTAGCCTTAGTTAGGCAACCAGTCTTGGTAAATAGATATATGTACTCATTAAATGATTTATTTAGGTAAATGAGTTTACCCTGTCTTTCTTTTTCGTTTATTAAAAGTTAGTATATATATATATATATATATAGTTACCCAACCCCTCCGCACAAGCAGGATGTGACACAAGTTCAATTTTTTCAGCGGAGTTTAACACGCTTGAATTCAGTTTTCCTTCTACTGGGTGGGTTGTCATACCAAGGCTAAAAAAAAAAAAACAGTATGCCCTACTGTTTACCTATAGCTGGAAGGAGAATAATTGGATTCATACTTTTCCCAAGGGTATGAGGGCTATGTGAAATGCAAACAACCTCGTCCTGGATTTGAATCCAGGTCGCCGTGTCCATTTCCTACGATGGTATTCATTACACTACGAACGCCTCAGTGTTGGTGTATCAGTAGATACACTAATGCTGTTATTGGAACAGTAAATGGGAAACGATTAAACACCCATCATATTCGCCCAAAGGGTGGTCAATCATAACCGTCCCATAATCTAATACCTTGGTTGTGCCGAGAATTTTTCAGTACTCTATTCGTCTTTCATAATATTAACCCCGTGTGTATTTTAGTATCGCAGAAAAGTTACCTTGTATTCAACAGAGTCCTGTTCATAATAGCTAATGTGTGGGAGAGTGTTTTTCTATGTCAAGAAGGATAAAGATGATTTTTAAGATTTAAAAAAATAATGATAAATGAATAAAATTAGAAATTCGTCACTTTTCCTCTGTTCTTGAGCGTTAACTCATACATTGACGACACTCCCAAATGTTACGCTTAAGACAGCGACTCATCTTTTTTAACAGACCGTCTTATTCTTTTCGGCCCGGCCAACTAACCCTCCTAATCTTGGTTTGTAACTTCTTTTAGCCATATACGGTGCAACTAACTGTAGCGTTGCTGTTCTTCATCTCCAGTTTAGGACGAGGAAACTCAAAAAATAGACATTGATAAAAATCTTTAAATGAGTAAACATACGTGCCACTGATTAAAGCAAATGCTGTAGAAAGTTTGAAATTTTCTTAACGAAAAAATGAAAACGAAATTTTCGAGGAAGGACGTTGTCAGTCAGGTTCAGCTCAAAGGAAGAACGAAGGAAGGTGAATGCGAAATTGAAGGTTTAAATTCTTACGAACAAGTGATGAAAGACCGGTCTGTCGATTCGCCTTGGATATCGCTGACTGTATCCTCTGCAGCGGTATCAGACATTCCCCCTCAAAAAAAAAAAAAAAAAGTAGTTCACTCTAACCAGGTACGTTTAATACCTGTTAGAGTCTTATCTATGATTTAAATAAATCTATTTAAAAATTAATCGTATTCGATAGGACTTTGTGCAAAAAAAAAACTCTTCAGGAATAATTAGACAAAAAATGAAAATATTAACATACAGTGATGGTTGGTTGGTTGGTTTTTATGGCATATGAACCCTTACCTCGTTATTTAATGCCAAATCGTGTTTATACATATATGTTGATTATGATTTGTAAACGAATAATTTGTCGGTTACATTATTTTCAAATGAGCCAGAGCTCATTTGTTTGCACACAGTTAAATAGTTCCAAGACTTACAATGTAATACAAATAATTCCATTTAACATCAATAATTTATTTGCTCACAGTTAAATAGTTTCAAGTTTAAAAAATAATTACATATTTTTATTTGACCCATAAATGGACCGTAACAGACGTATCAAAATGGGCCTGGGAGTAATGGCAATGAAGAGGTATTGATATTTCCCTCGCTCCAGAACTGGAGCCTCACCATCATATGGTTTGGTTTTATATCCAAGATACTCGTTCGGAGAGGGATCTTAGACCTCTGCAGAGATGCAGTTGGCGTATTCTACAGCCACAGTCAACTGGTTTGCATACAATGAACGCGATTCCCTAACCTCTTGACATGAAATAACCCTGACTGGTTGACATGCCTTAAAATCAATCCCTCTTAATAGAAAAGTTTTGTCTCTGTAGTTGATTAAACACTTCAGCCATCTCTCTCATGCCAAAGCAAAATGTAACATTTATGTTTCCTGCGGGAATTCAAATGGGTATGGACGAGTAATACCAAAAATCACAATCATCAGTCTCGAAGCCCCGGGTAGATGGTGCTGTAAAAGCACCACTGACGACTCTTTGACAATCACCTGCTATCTCTCTCGGTGGTTAGCTGCACACT
Source organism: Sepioteuthis lessoniana (assembly GCA_963585895.1). Taxonomy (NCBI): domain Eukaryota; kingdom Metazoa; phylum Mollusca; class Cephalopoda; order Myopsida; family Loliginidae; genus Sepioteuthis; species Sepioteuthis lessoniana. The sequence goes on from CAUZXS010003362.1 coordinate 102,295, forward strand.
GCAAAAGACAAACCTATCCATTCGCAGATGTTATCTTTCCACTTCTTTTATTTACCTTTTCATCTTCCTATCGCCACTATTGTACCTTGCAGTATGGTTTTTGCTAGGCTTGATGATCATATGATCATACCACATTATTTTCTTGTCTTCACATTGCTAAAAAGGCTGTCCTGTGACCTAAAGTCTACAGATATATTCTTTTTCTTACCTCTTCATTTGTGATGTGGTCTCTCCATGAGATGTTCAAGATCTTATGGTAACATCTTATCTCAAGGGCTTCAGTGCGTCTCTGGAAGTCAGCCGTGAGGGTCCAGGGTTCACTAGCGAACAGAAAGATTGAGATAAGTGCAAATAAGTTTGATTTTTGATTTTCAATGTCAAGGTGACGTTTATGTTTTACCCTATGGATTTAAAGTTTTCTCAGCGTTATTGTTGACTGCGTAATTCTGGTCAGAACTTCTGGTTTCGGTTCTTCATCTGAGACGGTAGTGCCAATGTTATACTTAAATAAATAAAAGATAAAGCCTAACTCGGATTTGCCTTAAAACTATATGTATGTGGCTTGCTGTGGAGATTCAGACTCGCTCTTCTGTGTTATTTGGACTTTGAGACTTCCTGGTGTCGGATTTATTGTATGAGCAACAAATTGTGTAGATGTTCTCATATTTAACAGATTTTATATCACATTGATGTTTTAAAAAAAAACAAAAACACTTTTGTTGTATACAGTCTACCACACTGTTTCTACTTTAGTACGTGGCCTACCACACGGTTTCTTATGTAGTAGGAGGCGTACTATATTGTTTCTTATATAGTATATGTTCTATCACATTGTTTATTGATGCAATGTGCTCTCTATATTTGAAAATCGATCGAAGGAATAAAAATTTAGTACAAAGAAAAAGTTTTTTTTTTTTTTTTTTTTTTTTTTTACAGATTTACCCCTACTCATTTAGAATATTTAAAGAATCATTATTTATGAGGTAATATTTGTTTTCTTCACTTCAGACTAATTTGAATGTTTGGAATAAACTGAATTTAAATCAGGTGCTTATCTTTCAGGGTCAATGGTTTAGATAGACCATATACATTGAGGCAGACTTCATACTACGATAACACCGAAAGTTTGGTTGGTTGGTTGGTTGTTTCAGTTTTATGGCATTTCAACATTTGTAGGTTATTTAACGCCAAATCCATTTTTATATAAATAGTCAGTTCTATTTCAAACAATTCAGTTTAGCATGAGTACACAGTTTAATTGTCAAAAACATTTCTATTTCAAGCTATTCAGTTTATTCAAACAGTCCTAATTCAGCTAATTCAGTTTAGTATAAGTACAGATTTTGTTTACACACAGTTAAATGTCAAAACCGTTCTATATTAAACAATTCAGTTTATTGTAAGTACAGTTTCAATGTCAAAAACAGTTCCATTTAAAACAATTCAGTTTAGCATTAGCACGCAGTTTAAATGTAAGTCCAGTTTAATTGACAAAAACATTTCTATTTCAAGCTATTCAGTTTAGTCAAACAGTTCTTATTCAAAAATTCAGTTTAGCATAAGTATGCCGTTAGATCTATTTAACCCATAGATTGGGCCGTAACAGGTGCTACCATTCCGGGCCAGAGTGGACCTAGGAGCAGTGGCAATGAAGGGGTGCTTCGCATTCCCGAAAGCTCCAGCATCACTGGAACCTCACCATCAGATTGTTTAGTGTCATATCCAGGACACCGATTAGTGGGGGTCTTACCCCTCTGGAGAGGGACCGTCGGTGTATTCTGCAGCTCCAACCGACTGGGCAACCGGAAATTTATTTTGAATTGATGGTGGATAGTTCCAATAATTTAGGAGATAGCCAGAGTGCCGTTTGCATTTTCCATAGAACCCTTGGGAAAGGGTATGAATCCAACTATTCTCTCTCCAGCTATGGGTGTAACCTCGGTATGGCAACCAGTCTAGGAGAAGGAAAACTCTAAATTCAAATCTGTTGAAGTCTACTTAAAAATTGACTGCCAAAATGGGAGTGGATTTACAGTCCTGTTTCATTGATTACACACCCAAATTTGTTTCCTTTTTTTATATTTCTTGTCAATTTTTACTTTGACAATTGATCCTAAACGAGGTTATACCAAGTAAAGGCATGGCAGTCATATAACTGAGGTTTTTGATCAGAGTTAGACATGTGGCCTAAATTACTGCTAATCTATAATTAATGAGAACATTTTTGGTACGGGGTTACTTAGTGATATCCAATAATTAGCGAATTAGCAACTATATCAATTACAAGGGATCAATCATTATGTCTTATTGATCAGAAAGCTGCAAAAATGTACTCGTATACATCAAATAGGATGTGATTTCAACTTTTATAAAAATACGCATCGACGAAGCAGAAAAGTACTTAAAAGAAATAGGATGAATAATGAAATAATTTTTATTGTATTCTAATCGCGTTCATTGTACAATTATATTTAATTTTGTGTCGTTGTTTTGTTTTTCTTTACATGTTTTTCATGCAGGATTACTTGATATCATATTCCTAGTATAGATATTTTTCATACAGTTGTATCGTTTTCTGTATTCCTATCTAATACTCATAACTCTATGGTTTCAAGTAATTATTTCTATTTAATGAAAATCGTTTGTTTTGCACACAGTCATATAGTTTTAAATAACTAGTAACAATCTTTTGTAAACTACTATAACATAAATTGGGACTGGGCCATTGGCCTAATGAGTAGAGTGTTTGCCAATGGTCCGGGGACTGAGGTTCAATCCCAGGTCAAGTCATACCAAAGACTTAAAAAAATGGTACTTGATGCCGCCTTGCTTAAATCTCAGCATTGCAAAGTAAGGATCAAGGGTAAAGTGGAGCAGTCCAGGGAATGGAGTGGCGCCCTCCTACACATCGGTGTTGTAGCTATTGAAAAGGGAACCTTCGGGTCACCCTCGACTAAGGTCGCCAACTTTACTTACTTATAATTTGAATTAACTATTCTTAATACAAATAATTTCGTTATATGGCATCAAGTATTCGTATCGAATACGAATAATATTTAACCATATTCATTTGACCTATAAGTAGGACTCTAACAGGTACTAGCACTCTGGGTCAGAGTGGACCTGGGAGTAATATCAACGAAGGAGTAATCGAGGTTTCTATAACTGGAACCTCATTATCAAATGTAGTTTAATGTGTCATTCCCAGAATACCTCTGCAGGGCATACAGTCAGTGTATTATAGGCCTGACTAACAGGGTGATATTACTTTAAAGAAATTGACTTTAAAAAAAAAGTTCATATAACTCACCAGTAGCACAAATAAAAGAAAAAAATCCTTTAAAGTTTCATCGTTGCTTCTTTCTCTTTTCTGTTCCCATTTCTAACGAAGTTAAAAAAAATAAATAATTTTTCAGACTTTATGTATATCTGCTTTTGTAATTTAAGTTCAATAGAAGTTAAAATACTTCTGTTGTTAACTTAACAAAGCCTCGTTCTGTTAAGTTAGAAGCTTTTTTAAGCTTTCTAAAAGAACATAATTTTGAATGATATCCTATTAGATGCATAATTCACGTGTTATCATTTGCCATCATAACCTCTGCCACTAACTTGATTCGTTATAATCTGTGCTACTGGGCAACTAAAAAAGATACTTCCTGAATTGACTCATTCGTCGCAATTTCCTTTGGAGTTTAGAAGAAATGATAATTGATAAATCCTGGTTTAGAGTGATGCAGGTATCACCAAACTAGTACAAGACAAACTTATCCACGTTAAACGCACGGTAATACTTTGGCTCATTTATCAAAACTTTTTGTCCAGTCAAATTGGCCTAGTGGGTAGAGTGTTCGCCAATTGTCCGGGAGACCTGGGTTCAATACCAGGTCGCGTCATACCAAAGACTTTAAATATGGTACTTGATACCTCCTTGCTTAACAGTCAGCAATATAAGGTACGTATCAAGGGTAAAGTGGAGCAATTCAGAGAAAGGAGTAGCGTCCACCCCAAACCTCGGTGTAGTAGCTATTGAAAAAGGAGCCTTCTGGTCCCTCTCGACTACGGTCGCCAACTTTACTTACTTACTATACTTGAAACCGTTTAACCGTGTTAAAAATGATTAATATTGAATTGAATTACTAATATTAGATAGTAATTCTTGAAATTAACTGTGTGCAAACGGATGATCTCTGTAATGCAAGATCATTTTTTTTAGCTACGACGATAAACGTTTGAGTAATTGCACCTCCGTAACGAATGTAACTTAGTTGAATAGTATACTTAACTGTACGTCTCTTATGTTTTGATATATATATATGGAAACATAACCATGTAAAAATAGCATAATATATCGAGATTTTTATTAGGGCAATGCACTTCATATTCTCTTAGAGAATAAAGCAGTTTTATGAATAATAAAGCGGAGTGAAGGACATGATAACGCAGATGTTCCGCGGGGCTGGATACGTCGCAAGGTTTTACAGACCACAAGTGGACACGCGTAGTTAACAAGTGCTATCCAAGAGATTGGAAACAACGACTAGGAAGACCTCTACAATAATGAGAAGGTTAAATTGTCAAGCAATTCGGGCCAGTTGGGAGAAAGGCGGGAATAGAAGTGGATTGTAGCCAGCAACGTGGGAAACCTGACAACCTGACCAATAATGGAAAAAAAAAAATTAGAATATTTTTTCACGGAGATTGTTTTATGAATTTTATTTTAAGGATTAAACGTTATCCACTATTATATTATCAAGCAAATACAAACCCGTTAAAATAAAATATTACATACTTAGGTGACACAGGTGGAGTCCTTGCCGAATGGGGGAGAAAACAATATTAGCCGCGTTTCAGGAGGCCTTTGCTCCCAGGTAATACTTACTAAGCAGGGGTGATTCCATCATTTGTCTCCTGAGGCGCTCTAAAATGGGGAATACTGACAGGGTGAAGTATTTTTGTAGTGATCACGCATGAATTTCGATTCGTGCCTAGTCTCCCCCACTGTGAAATGATTCCATTTCAAATTTGACGCGAGTGAACAAACTGGTCATTCGTACCGGAAATAAATCAGTTGGCTCAGCTTCAGCGAGCCTTTCCTTCATCTCAAACAGGACTTCTCTCATTACACTAAATCAGGGAGGATCAGTATCAGATCCTGATTCTCTCCCCACAAAAGATGTTGACGGAGCTGAGCTGTTTCAGGCGCCACCCACTCCTACTCGGAAGTGGCCTTTCAATAAATTTGTTGCATCATATTTTCGCAGTAAGGATGGTAAATATACTTTAATATTGATACATTGAAAAATAAATAAATAATTAATTAGTTTGAATCAGTTGCTTTAAATGATGTTACTTTCATTTCTTGAATTTGATGGAGTTTTTTTTTTTTCAGTCTCTACCGATAATTATTTATTGACGAAAGTTCCCCACCCCCTCGAATCAGTTACCGAAACTGAAAGATCATCAATATGAAAAGGTGACTTTAAAAAAAAACAATTTTGATAACGGTAAATTTACACTAAAAAATGCCAGTTTCCGAAGTTAAGCAGCGTCTGACCTGATTAGTAGTTAAATAAATTCCGTGTGGTTTGAGTGGTTGCTTTTTTTCGTTTTTTTTTTTTAAGAGCATATCAACTTTGGTGGATTATTCAATACCGAAGCCATCCTTCGATTTCGTTTGGGAACACTAGGTAGTCAGCAAATTGGGAGCTATTGGATGTTGTATTTGTTTTAGCTGTTAGACAGCTAGGCTAGCAGTGAGTTCGATTCTCATTGGATCTCCTGTTTTTCTGATTTTGTGACAGACTAAGCTAAGTTTTGTAAATGACGATTTATATAATGTACCAATAATCTAATAATGTGATTCATATGTTTGTGTGTAAGGGGTGGGGTAAACTTTACTCAATGACCTCATTGTCTTCCACTAGAGCAAAAATTCAACTGAAAATGAAAAATGTTTGGATTATAATAACTCTCTTATAAAGGAAACGCCCCTCAGGTTAATTTGTAGTAAAAAAAAATATAGCAAGACATGTGTTTGTGTTTTAATAACAGGTTTCATTGTTAGACTCTGCGATGTTAAGATTTCTTTGGAAAAAAAAAAAAAGAATTTTGATAACAAAAAAGATTCGTGGACCATCAAACGGTACAGATTCGGATAAATTCCTTCTTTTCTCTCTCTCTCTTTGCTGCTGCTAATTTTAACTAATGACTTTGGCTTTTTTTCAGAAATTTTTATTTGTGAGAAAAAATAATTCTAAAGAGTGGAACCTAGTGACGTTCAATTTACTATAAACGTATCATATATAATCGGACACTGATTTTGTGACCGATTTTATGACATTTAATTTCAATTTGCAATGTAAATTTCAGGTAAACTAGGCCCTGACCTTATGTCCATTATACGTATATTGTAAACTCAACTTCCATTTTATGCCACTTCACTTGATCCCTCGTTGTAAAGGTATTTCTCCTTAAAAATTAAAGATTATTAAAAGGAATGAAAGTAATTAAGACCTAAATTGTAGCAGACCTAAATACACAAGAAAAACATTTTTATTAGTTTTTCTCTGTACTGACGAAAAAAAAAAATGGCAAAGGTTCAGAGAAATTACGAAAATCACCAGCATGGAGAATATTCGAAGTTCCGATTAGAATGTAAATATTCTTGGTATCATTAAATTCATTATCAAAACTAAGATTTTAATGCTGATACCTGAAAAGAATGTGACGATTACACATCTTCAACTGATTTTATAAAATTCAAATCAAGTGGTATGAGCATTAGTCTGAGGGAGGAGGCCTGCAATGATAAATCAACCGAAATAAAGCTTGGACTTAATTGCCAAGTAGTTCATTTGCGCATATTTACACAATTTGCGTACACTTAAATGGTTCCAAGTATAGGAAATTATTAAATATCTCTTTTTGACCCATACATAGGACCCTCATAGGTAGTACCACTCCAGGCTTGAGTGGACCTGAGAGAAATGATTATGAAGTGGTACTCCAAATTCCCCCAAAGCTTCAAGACTGGAGCCTCTCCGTCTGATGGTTTAATGTCATATTCATTACACTTGTTCGGAGAATCTTACCTCTCTACAGAGATGCAATGAGTATATTCTACAGCCCCCGAGCGAATTAGGCTTATTAATTAAAAAAAAAAAAGTTCTTTAAAATAGTTACATCTTAAAATCTAAAAAATGCGATCAACTCTTCGTTTATTCTGTTAGTATAGCCGCGTTTGTTGACCAATAACCACGCCGAGACGAACGTAGAGTAAAACTTGACGATAAATGGGCTAATTATAATTGTTTTAATAATATAGCATGTCCAGCCAGCCATTAAGTTTTCGAGTCACATGAAGGTTTATAAACTTTTTTTTTTTACCCGGACATTTTATTAGTAATAATAATAACGTTATGCCGGCGTAACTCTAAATAAAAGTGTATAACAAAACCCCTACACGATAAAACTGTCACTTATACAAAAAAAAAAAACTCCCCTCAGGAAATACGATGTGTACAGATTTTGAAAACCATATCTTGACTATTTATTTATTCAAATACTGCCTATCCGTGGAGCTCAGAATACGACGACTGCATAAGACCTTTCCACTGAAATAGAAGTGGCTTGAGTATGACAGTTCTGGAGTATGAAGTCGTTTTTTTTTTTAACCAATATTCCCAATATCATTCTGACATGGAGTGGTGGTACCTCCTAGAATCCCATTTCTGGAACAAATAGATCTGTCGAAAAATTATTCCTATTCTTTTGGATTGTGTGCAAAAAAAAACTCCTTCACGAAAAATGTAAGCATGAACATAATTCCCCAACCTGGAATAATCCTAGACAGGTTGATTTACCGTTAAGATGAATAAATAAAATAACATCTTTGGTTTTAAAATGGCTTATAAAAAGGCAAAGTATGCAATGGTAGAATAGTCTAAGCGATTAATAATATGAAGTGCTCGCAGTGTGGGAATTGGTAGGTAATTAGAAAAAAGCCGCCGGATGAGAGATGAGTTGATGAAGTTAGAATTCTAGCCAGAAAGCAAAATGCGTTAAAATTCACCATAACAACCTGGACGTTACATGTAACGCTCTTGCGTAAAAGAAATGATTAATATGAAATAAGGAGTTAAGCTTGCATACCATTACAAGTGAGTTTGATTCTCTCCGAGTGCCACATAATTCTGGCTTTGTGTCAAACTGAGTTTAACTTAGTAAATTATGAGTTACTGTCAAGTTCCCGAAAGATCACCTAAGTTGAGCAACAATAAGCCTGACTAGTTATTAGATGAGTGACCATTTAGAACCAGCAGGTTCAATGCAATATGCCAGACTATGCAAACCTTAGTCAGTTTGTCGTAAAATACTCTGCAAGTTTGAAACAATTATAGGATTTCAGTTAAATTTTAAGTATATTTTGTAATAAAAATTATGGAAATATTTATGATTCAACCAACCGCTTTTTTATTTAATTCTATGAAATATTTATAAATACCATTTGAATGCTAAGCATATTTACTTATCTATAAAGTTGTGGTGGTAGTAGTAGCAGTAGTAGTAATAATAATAATAAAAGCAGCAAAAATTGATAATACGTAACAGAATAGCAAGTGTAGGTTATGTGGTGAGAGACGAAATAATTAATCATATAAAAAGGCGAATGCAATAAACTGGCACAAAAGGAATCTCGGGCTAAACATAACCGGGTAGGAACGGTGATCCACTAGGAATTATGCAAGAGATTAAGAACTGACCACGCTGGCAAATATGCACAAACCAAAATTTATCCTAGAAAATGAGATCCATAAAATTTTCTGGGATTTTGAGATAATTGATTAATTTACAAGAAAAAAGTTGTCATCTTGTAAATTTTGCTGTTCTAGCAGCCCATATGTGAAAATAAAAGAAAGCGAAGAGTTAGATAATTATTCCGATCTTGTCAGAGAACTGAAAAAGCTGTGTAACATGAAGGTGACTGTGATACCAATTATTGTTGTCGTGCTCGGAACGGTCCCCAAACGCCTGGAAATCAAAGGAAGAATATGGACCATTTAGAACACGTCATCAATTAGAATACTTAGGAATGTCCTTGGAGACCTATAGAGACGTGCTGTCTCTTGGACTTCAGTAGAAAAATACCAGTTAAAACTGGTGTGAAAAACTCGCAATGATAATTATAATAATAATTCCCGTGTGAGTAATAGTGGGAGCCCTGGGTATGATCAAGAAAGCGACAGATAAACACATTAACCAGATACTCGGCAGTCCCAGCCGATATGATATACAAAAAATTGCTAAGTTCCTAGTGGATAGTGTTCGCCAATGGCCCGGGAGACCAGGGTTCAATCGCCGGTCAAGTCATACCAAAGACTTAAAAAAATGGTACTTGATACTTCCTTGCTTAACACTCAGCATTATAAGGTACGTTTCAAGAGTAAAGTGGAGAAATCCGGAGGGAAAAAGTAACGCCCTCCCCTATACCTTGGTGTTGTAGCTATTGAAAAGGGAGCTTTCTGGTCGCCCATTTACTTACTTGCTATTAGTATGACTGAAAGATATCACCAGAAAGAAACAGTAAAAAAAAAATATACATAGAAAACATATAACAGCTGCATTCCCTCACGCTAGGTCTTGGTTAAAAACTCGGTGAAGGAGTGTAAGAAATTGATGATAATAATAATAATGATAATAATGTTACTAATTACTTAAATTGTTATCACCTTTTAATTCAACCAAGGCGTCTTTTGAGGGGTGGGGGTTCGTACTTAGCACTTTAGGTGTGGACACTGGAGATTTTGTCCAGACCCATAACAGATAATGTTATTTCTTTGACAGACATAATTAAAACGCGGCGTCTTGATAAATTACTAATAATCTTTCTAAGATTTGTGCCTAGCATCAGCTCGTTAAACAAATTAAATTGAAAACAAAATATCTTGGGTGCGGTGAAGGGATCCCAAAGAAAGTAACTGTTTTTTGAATTAGGAGACATAAAAAGTCGTGTGTCTAATTTCTGACTCACTACAGTTGAGTTACTTCCGCACAATAAACTCTTTGTGCCCTTTGGCTTACTCCTGAAAACACTCGTGTGAATACTTCAAAATGTCCGCCAAAACGTTCGCCCAAACACTGGACAACGTGTTTAACATCGAACGGCTATTTTCGGTCGAATATTCACTTTGCAGATTTAAGTCTAGCAGTGGAGCGAGTAGATGAGGGATGAGATTTATAATGACACAGTACGTTTTTGAAAGTTAAATTTTTCGAACTCTGGTGACAATACACCGCTGGCCGACTCCCACTATCTCAACCTTCTAAACCACTCATGGCCATCAGATCGTCTAGTGGTTTCTCTCATCTCCAGCCAGGGCTATTTCACATTTCTTTACGGACACCCAAAACACAGCATACCCAACCAAGAGCGTGGAAGAAAAAGAGAACAAACACGGACTTGGGTTAGCTCTAAGCGCAAGAAGGGAGAAGTTTGTAACACTTTAGCTTTCTGTGCATCTGTGGGCTAGCGCGAGCGTGTATTCGCGCGAAATTCCCACAAAGCCACCGAGAACGCTGACTCACCCTCTCTCGTTGGCCAACCCGGCTTCTGAGTCCACAGGTCCTAGCAGTCGCCTACTCTCTCCTGCTGACTGCTCTGTTCCGTCCACTTCTCTGTTCTGTCTCCTTCTCTCTTCTGTTCTGGTACCTTCCTTCCCTCGTCTTGCGGTCTCGTGAGAGATCTTGCGTGCAAGCCCTTTGTGTGGGTTTCGCGCCAAAACAGACAAAGGGATCCTCTGACTGGCACTCACCCACACCCACACACAACAAATGCCCAACATTGTGTCACACTCTTATGAATTATCATATTTGATAACATAAGAACATTTTAATAACTCTCTTCCGTCATGTGCACGATGCGACACAAAGTCAATTCTTAAGCAAACTATAATAGGTTTTCCTTCTTCTAGACCGATTACAGTACCAAGCTTAAAAGGCTCCGTCCAGCCTACTATTTACTCATAGCCGAGAAAAAATAGTTGGAATCATATATTTTTTCAAGCGTATTAGAGATTTGTGAAATGCAAACATCTTCGTTCATGATTTGAACTAGAGTTGCTGGGTCCGTATTCAACAGCCATAATCGTTACACCACTAGCACCTCGTACATTTGCATATATGTTAAAGAATTTTTAGATATTTTCTTTGGTTTCAATCATTATATAACCTAATGTGGGTTTCATGGCTGAATTTTCCAAAGGAAATAATCAAAAGAGTAAAATGGAACTTGAAAAAAATGTTTTCAATATTCAATTTAATGAATATGAATTTCTTTTTTTCTCTAGAAATTCTTAAATAACAATTTGACCTTACGAACTAATTACTTCTTTTTGGGTTCCTTAGGTGAAATAAAGCAGCACTCTACAAAGCAACAGCTGTACGGCCACTTATTTTCCATCTCACAAAATATCCACATAAGACGAGCAAGATATGCGGAATATTGCTGGAGAAGTAAGGACGAACTCATAAGCGAAGTTTTCTTATGGACCCCTTCTCATGGACACACCAGTGTTGGCCGACCAGCAAAGACTTACACCAGATGCAAACCGTTCTATTAGACCCATAAATAGGACCCTATCAGGTGCTATCACTCTGGTCTAGAGTTGACCCGGAAGCAATGGCAATAAAGGGTACTCTGCATTCCCCAAACCTTCAACATTACTGGAGCCTCACCATAAAACTGTTTAGTGTCATTTCCTGGAAACTCATTGCGGGTGGGGGTCTTACCCTTCTGTAGAGATTCAGTCGGTGTATTCCACAGCCCCAGCTATAACTGGGCTAAATTAAGTGTTTGTGTGTGTAATATATGCGTATGGATATTTGTATACATGCATGGTTTTGGGCACTATGTGTGTGAAGCGCGCGCATTTATACATTAGTGAAATTCTCATAATGTCTGTATGCAATCATAACACAGTAAAAACTGAATATCACAATAATATATATATATATATATATATATATATATATATATATATATATATATATATATATATATATATAGTGTGTTTGTGTGCGTAGACGAACTGACCGACCTAGTGCTTCTGAGATCGACAAGTCCACCATTGTTTTCAGGATTTAAAATTTAAGATATATTGCTGACCTGCTGGGCATAATTAATATCACAGACCCTGAAGTGAATCATTAAAAATAATTCTTATTTCTATGTCCTTCAACCTGTTGAAAAACACTGGAAACAGTTTATTATATTTAGTCCCCACACATATATAGAAATTTGTTCGAGTTTCTTTCATCTTCTGAAACTCACAAAAACTTTATATATATATAAAGTTTTTCTTATTTTAGATTTTAGAAATGATTCGTTGAAAAAATAAATTGTTATGGTGGGATGGGGATGGAGACTTTAAGAAATTTGTTTTCGTCAGTTAAATTGAATTTTCTGTCCATTTATAAAATGACAGAAAATTCAATTTATCGTTTATCTAATCTCCATTTCAGTAGTATCACAATTTAATCAAACTTAATTCATTGTTGAAATAATTTTCTTTTTTCGCAGAATTGACCTGGGTACAAATATATATATATATATATAATAACTTTTTTTTCTGTCGATATTTTTTCTTTTGGCTCGACATAGCGGTACTGGTTGATTATTTTCAAGCAGTTCGGATATTATAGTCTTTTCTATTTTTATAATTTTTTTCCAGTTAGCCCTTTCTGCTTTTTTTTTTTTTTCATGCTGCTAGAGTTTATGGAAATAGTTATAGAAATAAAATATGCATATATATCCTATGGCATGTAATTTTTTTTTAGAATAGCTTTAAGTAGGGCATACATATGTTCTAAGAAAGGACTTTTTTTTTTTTTTTTTTAGAAATTATAATGTCTGCTCTAGTTGAAGATATATATGAAGGACTCTCCAGTCGATCTCGACGTATGAGGGCGTAACAGCTAAATTTCCAACGCAACTGATCTGTGTGAATAGATGAAGGGCTGAGTAAAAACAATCACACCTTTTGGAGAAACTGACAATGTGCAACAGATTCTCCCAAACAACATTCTTCAGGTTTTGAATTTGGTGTTTCTTTTTCCTCCACACACACACACACACACACACACACACATAATTTAAAAATTGATTTTCAAAAGCGAATTTAAAAATAGAAGAATGGTGATTGTGGCTGTCATTTTCCCGATATTCATCGACAGATGATTATACACCCCTGCACAAAAATATAAGACTATCCTCAAAAATGAAGAAAAAATTTTTTACAATTTTTAGATTATGAAAATCAGATATATAAAAGATAACGTTAAGAGACACTTAAATTTGAAATGAGAAGAAATTCCAATTCATTTCTATAAGTATATTAGCATTTATGCTAAATTTTACAGTTTTCTTGTGACATAAATATATGACCATCGATAAAAACTAAAGAAAAAAGATTTAGTTTAATTGAAAAAATTATTATATATAGTCTATGTAATATAAAAGTTATTAAAATTGTAATACTTAGAATAGTAAAAACATGAATGGCTAAAGGAACTAAATTATCTGAATTTGAGAAAGGCGGGATTATAGCTCTAAAAAGAGTCGTAAAATCTCAGAGAGAAATTTTGAAGGCCTGAGGATGCAGTAAAACCGTCATCTGCAATTACTTGAAAAGTCCAAATAAGTATGGAACAAGAAAACCAGGCCAGAAAAATTATCACCACATTTCAAGAAAAGAATTATTCGCGAAGTAAAAAGAAAACTTCGTCAACATCAAAAATATCGAAATCTCTAATGGATGCTCCTTGAAATACTAGAACAATTAGAAGGCAGTTAAACGACGAAAAAATTTAGCACAAGAAAAGAATTCATCGTCCGAAGTTAATTATGAAGCACAAAGAGAAACCACTGGAATATGATCGTCAATATCAAACCATGAGTGCTAAAGAATTGTGAAAAGTTTTCTCAGACGAAAAGAAATTCAATTTAGACTGTCCAGATGACTTTCAGTAGTAAGTAAAGTTGGTGACCTTAGTCTAGGGTGACCTAAAGGCTCCTTTTTTAACAGCTAACGAGGTATAGAAGAGGGCCTTACTCCATTCCCTGGATTTCTCTACTTTACCCTTTATCCATACCTTATAATGCTGAGTGTTAAGTAAGGCGGCATCAAGTACCATTTTTTGAGTCTTTGGTATGACTCGACCTCGGATTGAACTCCGGTCTCCCGGACCATTGGTGAACCATAGTGGAGGAGGCGGGGTCTTCTCATCTTCAGGAAAACTTCAAATTGTCAGTGGTCGACAAAAAGCAGTAGATTATATGAAGATGCTAAATGATTTATCTCTCGCACAAGAAGGGCGTCGTCTATGCGATGTAGAATGTATTTTTCAGTAAGATAATGTTGCTGTCCAAAATGCATCAATAACAAAGAAGTACAAGCTTGAATAAAAACTAAGGCTTCTTGACCATCCAGCGTGCTCTCCAGACCTCAATCCTATTGAAAATTTGTGGGGGATTAATTGTTGCAAAAGTTTATGAAGGAGATCGACAGTACTCAACAATTTATGAACTCAGAACGCAATCTTAGACGCCTGGAAAAAATACCTTCAGTCTAACTTCAGAAACTAGTTGATAGTTCGCCGAGCCAAATTTTTGAGATTATCACAGCTAACAGCATATCTAGAAAATATTAAATAAAAAATTTGCCTTAATAACATATAGTTCTGCTCATTGGTCTTATATTCATGTCGAAACAAAATTTTAAAATCAATCATAAATGCTAGTATGCATATAAAAAAGAATTGAAATTTCTTCATATTTTGAATTCAGTTGTCTTTATGCCTTATTTTTCATATATCTGATTTTCATAATTGAAAAATTGTAAACAATATCTTTTTCTTCATTTTTGAGGGTGGTCTTATATTTTTGTCCTGGGATGCGTATATATATATATATATATATATATATATATATATATATATATATATATATATGCTGGAGAAGCAGAGATGAACTCATAAGAGATGTACTCTTATGGATCCCCACACATGGCCGCGCAAAAGCAGGACGACCAGCTCGAACGTACATTCAGCAGCTATGTGAGGATACAGGCTGTTGTCCTGAAGACCTACCTAGGGCGATGAACGATAGGGAGGAGTGGCGAGAGAGGGTCAGGGATATCCGTGCTACCAGCGCGATATGATGATGATATATATATATTATGCGTAATAGAAACAACAAAAATTTATACATATGTGTGTGTGTGTGTATATATATATATATATATATATATAAGGTTTATGGTTTTAAAACTGATTTTAAAATATATACATATAATCATCTGTCGATCGGTATCGGGAAACCAACAGTCACGATAAGTATTCTTGTAATTCTTTTAATTCGCTTGTAAAGCTCGTTTATGAAATCATATTTATCATATATATATATATATATATATATATATAGTACAATTAAATGGAGACTCAAACTCGGTTAAGCCGTCATGATAAATTTATTTCGGCGGAGAATATTGTTGGTATATTCTCCGTCTCGTCAGATGACTCTTTTTACATGCTCTGTATTGTCCCAGAGATGTGATGCGAATGAGGAGTTACAGTTCGTATTCAGAAGATAAATAGGAAAATTAAAGAAATTAAAAAATAAATTAAAAATCAGAAAATAAAGATAAAAATAAAAATAAAAAACATAAAAATAAAAAACATAAAGTGGAACTCAAATTACAAAGCTACAAATTCTTTCGTTCATAGGCGTGAGCAGAGGGTGTGAACATATTATATGTTAGAACGATTAAGAAACAGGAGTGGAATTAATCTACTGGTCAGTCCCTTTTAATTCTGTGTTCTGTTTGTGGTTTCTTCTACTTGGCAGGTGTGCTATTCTAAACAGACTAAGATCGTTTAACTAATGGCTATCTCATATATGATTTATATTTATTTCTGATATGTCTGTTAATTAACCCAGCTGTTGCCATCTTAGGTGTTCCTCTAGTTTCAATTAGGATCGAGATACTTAAACCAGATAAGGTGGGGACATTCATTATAGTCGTCAAGTGTATTTTTTAAAATTTACCCTAAAAATGGTCAAGGGGAATTAATCACTCTAGAATCGCAGGCCCTATCTTTGGATTAATATTCCTTGTTCATCTGGCCCTTATCTACCTTTATCTTTCCTTGTCTCGGTGATATCTGCTGTTAGGTTGATCTCTATTATTTACTAATATTTCTTTATTATTTAAGATAATTTAAATTTTCCTCTATGTCTACACTTAAAGACAAACTCATTTCTTTTGTTCAATAAAAGTTTTCTATTCTTGAAATTAATTATGCTAATTTTTTCGTCTAAGCATAGGTTACATCTACCGTTGAAGCTGTTGGTGGCAGATGAGTGCCTTAATATTTTCCACTTAATTTGTGGGGATAGCCCCTGATCCTTTAGGCTCCAGAAGTATTTCGATAAAGCAGTCTGGTACCTAAGTTTCGGGTTGGAGAATGAGTGTCTATGGCTGTACCATCTTTGCTTCCAGTTTCCCGCGGAGATCCCTATATAGACTCTCTTCCCGTCCCTTTGCTGTTCCATAGGAGAAATGCATGCTTGGTATACGACATTCCTCGTGGTGCAGCGTCCGCCTAAGGGGCATTCTTCCTTATTCCTACAGTTACAAGACTCCACGTTTGGGTTCCTATCCCTCGTGGTAAGCTCATTGAATAGCTCTCCGCCGAAATAAATTTATTATGACGGCTTAACCGAGTTTGAGTCTCCATTTAATTGTACTATATACGCTCTGAATGTGAATTTTGTTATACCCTAGAGAATAAATAGGGAACTGACAATAGCCATACATTGAGCACTCTCATAGATTTATATGATTACCCTCATTTATTCTATGTAAAAAATAATCCACACCTACTGTCCTTGGACAATAACTGGATAATTTATATATATATATATATATATAAGAGAGATGCATTCTTCTATTTATTCATTTTTGTTTATTCTTTCTCTTTGCATTGATTTTACCAAAACCCGTTACAATTTTCCGCTGAGTCTAGTATCCAACTGGCTCGATAGGAACAGCTCGTACTACTCAGAAAATTCCCTAAAACGACTTTTCGGGTTCCAGCTGTATCTTCATATCAATTCTTTTAAGTAATCTTATATCAAATGCAACTGTAGTGGCGGACGTATATATTTAAATCTATAAAAAAAAACCTGACTATTAGAATGAATATTTGAGAAAACATCTCAAATGTCAAAAGAACTTGTTACGCCTGCGTTGTTCAATCTTCAAAATAGCAGATATAAATTAATGATATGAAGACTTACTGATAAATGTGTCCAGGAATGTGAATTCGAGCCAAGAATGATCTTATGCGTTTCATTGAGACAAAATTTGGAAAGCGACAGTCATAAAAATATCCAAAACCATTAATCAACTCTTGATAAAAAAGAAAGAAAGAAATGAATACAATAAATTATGCGGACGCAATCATTATCTCACTGATTCTTGTGTTGGATAATAGATACCATAAACAGGTTATCTTGATATTAACTTAGCTTAAAGTAATACGGCATATGGCCAACAATTATAAAATTGGCGTTGAAAAATTGTGACTCTTCAAAGTGAAAACATCAACATACAAGTTTCCAGCTTGATCACCTGTCAGTAATACCATTGACAGATATGTTACTGATTTGTTCAAAAAGTGAGGGGGAAGTGTTTAGTTTACTAAGGTAACACGTATACGTGAGATTTTTTAGACTTTTGTACTCTTTTAACCCTTTGTATTCACAACTTTTACCTCTATGTCTCAAATAACAAAATCCGCATGAAATTAAGCATTGAAAAATAAACAAACAAAAAAAAACCTTCTTGTTTCGTTTCAGAACGGAGATATCTTTATTTTTAAACTATTCAGTCGTTTGATTTGAAAAGAAAGTATGTGATTAGTCGATATACTGTGTTGCCCCATACTTAAGTAAATCCCGAAAAAAAACTCATTATTGGAAATTTTTTCGAAGTCAATTTTATTATTTCTAGTGAAATATTATACAATTAAAATGGTTTCGTTTGGCTTGGTTGTGTTTTACTGCATATCAACCATTGTAGGTTATTTAATGCCAAACCCTTTTTATTCAAATAAACAGTTCTATTCAAACAATTCAGTTTAACATAACTGCACATTTTGTTTGTTTCGGTTTTATGACATATCAACTTTTGTAGGTTATTTAATGCCAAATCCATTTTTCTACAATAAGCTGTTCTATTTCAAACAATTCAGTTTAGCATAAGTACACAGTTTAAATGTCAAAAGCATTTATATTTCAAGCTATTCAGTTTAGTCAGACAGTTCTAATTCAAACAATTCAGTTTAGTATGAGTATAGTTTTTGTCCATACATAGTTAAATGTCAAACAGTTTTATTTCAAATAATTCAGTTTAACATAAGTACGCAGTTAAGATGTCAAAACAGTTCTATTTCGAGCAATCCATGTTAGCATAAGTACACTGGTTAAATTTCAAAACAATTCAGTTTAGCATAAGCACACAGTTTAGTTCTATTTAACCCAATACCAGATTAGCAGGGATGAGATAATCACTTGGCGCCTGAAGCGTCCCTAAAGTGGAATACCGAGGGAAGCAAGCATTTAAAAAAATTCTAACGGCCACACATGAGCCTCAATTCTTGCTAGTCATTGCATTAAAATGACATTGAATCAAATCTGGACGGGTGGGTGGTTGAGCAAAAACTTCATATTTATGATCATCTTTAATTTATAAACGAAGCATAACAAGAAAGAAGCGATAATAAAATGAAATAATCATAGCAAATTACTGTAATAAACGTTACGTGACAAACAGTAGTTTTGTTGAGATCGAAGATCTTCTCAACGTCCGAATACAATTTATTTCTTTTCTTATTAAGTGTAACCTTTTTATTTAAAAGGGGCACTTTGGTTATCCGAGTATGTCAAAGAGAAGTTACACTGTATAGATAAAATAAATAATAATCTCCTTTAGAGAATTGGCGTGTTTGTTAGGGACCTCGTGATTTGTCGCATGAAAGACAAGAACCCCTTTCTCTACCAGTTCATACATTTATTCTTTGAACAGTAAATCCGTAAAGGTAACTTGTCTATCCTTCACAAGTAAAGTCTTTTTATATTGTGTACCCTTTACACACACTGCTTGTTCATCGAAGAATATGAGCAGAGTTCTACCATGAGACAGTTTAGTTTGGTTTTATGGCATATCAATCATTGCAGATTAATTAAACAGTTCTATTTCAACCAATTCAGTTTAGTATCAATTGAAATATCATAAATAGTTTTATGACAAACAATTCAGTTTAGTATAAGTAGAGTTTTTGTTTACACACAAGTAAATGTCAAAATCAGTTCTATTTCAAAAAATCCAGTTTAGCCTAAGTACGTAGTTTTAACTCACAATTAAATGTAAAACCAGTTAATTTCAGACAATTCAGCTTAGCATATATACAGTTTAGTTCTATTTGACCCATAGATAGGACCCTATCAGGTGCTACCACTCCGGGTCAGAGTGGACCTGCGAACGATGACAATAAACGAGTACTCCACATTTCCCAAAGCTCCAGCATTACTGAAGCTTCACCGTCAGATTGTTTAGTGTCATAACAGGACACTCGTTGTGGAAGTTTTAGACTTCTGTAGAGATACAGTCTGTGTTTTCTGCGGCCCCAGCCGACATTCTTTCTTTTTAAACCAAAGATACCAGAATTTTTATTTCTAATAGTATATATAATGAAAACAGATTACTTAGTTTTTGACTACAGTATATCCATATATTTTTGTTACATAGTTTCAATGTTGCAAAGTTTGGTAAAAAAATAATACCTAATGTTCGTTTAGATTGTATAATGTTCTACCAGGAATAAGAAAGTCCCCATATCTTTACTTCAGAGAAAACTCAGTTTTTTATTATTTATTCAGTTACATTTTTTTATGTTGGGATGTACTTATATATGAGCGATACTGTATTAAGCTTATCAGTAGTCTTCGATATGATCTCTCTTCTGAAGCCGAAATAGTCTGCTTATTGTGCGTCGTTCCGTAATTATTTGAATATAATACGTACGCTTAACTATCGTCTTCAAAATTCAGGAAAAAACATTTCTCGTTTATAATACGCACTGACTTTCAATTGAAGCAGCTAAATTTATACTCGGTATACCACTTGTTCAACTTTGTTTAATGGTATAAACTTCGCGGGTTATTTAACGCTAAAGCCATTCTCGTAGAACAACAACAGAGATACTATTCAATCCATAACTGGAGGCGGGCGAATAAGGAGGTTCATACCTTTCTCAAGGACAGTCCGAAAATGACCGCAATAGCGCAACTCTAGTTCAAACATGCTTACTGCGATGTCACAGTCCAGTACTTTAGCCACTACGTCGCAGAGACTCCCACTTTTTTTTTTAAATCCTAAAACTAAGAATTCATATCGTGTTTCGAAACACTGAATTTACAGTTCGCACAAAAATGTTACAAAATTTTAGCGAAAAGAAGTTCACAGTAAAAGAAATAAGTTGTAAACAAATATACATTCCAATGACAAATTTTCGATAGCGGTATAAAACGTTGGTGTTTGGTGCACATTAGTTTCGACTATAGATAGATCTTACTTTGGGTCCCGCCGTCCCGAATATGTAGCTGGATGGGGGTGCTAGTAATAGTTAGTTCTCGTGTATTATATGCACCCCTTGTTTTTTAGGCCAAAAAACCAAGGAAACTGTTGTAGAGGATTACCTACCTCTCCTATGGGCGGTAAAAGAATGGTGGCGTCCATCTTATTAATTGTCTATCAGACAGACAGAGTGAGAGGAGTTAGTATATATATGTCGGTCGAAGTTGCCTAACATGGGTTCCGGGAATCTAGCATTCATTTCACGCTCGCCAAGAGTGTCTCCCTTCGAGCCTCAGTGGGCTGTCCCCCCAGGCGCTAAGCCTCTTCGGAGGGGCTAGGTTTATCGCTTGGCGTCTTAGGTGCCTCTTTTAAGGAAATGCCGACGGGACCAAGGCATTTTTGGAGCCGCCGGGCGTGACTGTGCTACGGTCCTGCATTCTGACTCACCTTGTGCCACATTCGTCCGGTCGGTGGGATGTACGACAAATACCAATCTAGAATGTATATGAATTCCTTATCGAATTAGTATATTATTACCAAGTATTGACTTTCCCTCTTATTCGTTATTATTACATATCTCCGACTTTCTCTTTGTGTGGGTAACTGACTGCCTTTACCACGACTCAAAAGGAAAAAAAAAATGGTGCCTTTTATACACGAATAAAATGCGTGTTATACACGGTAAATACTGTTCAGCCTAAGATGTTGGAGTTAGCAGTCTACAGGGTCGGTTTTAAAAGTTAGGTGTCCGAGTTAGACTCAGCTGGGTATATGATTATTATCATGAAGTTGTGTTGATGATAGCTCGGGGTTTCCTGACAAAGGGTTATGGTAATCTTTCGGTGGATGTTTTTCTTTTTTTTCATATCAATAGACGTCACTCCTTTATATTTGGTTGGTTGATTATTAACTGTGTCTCCTATCGCAGATATGACCCGGTATTTTTTAAGAAGAAGGCACACCGATGAGTCATACAAAAAAGTTTATACTTAGGCTTTTAAGATTTAGTTTTAACTTATTAAAGTCAAACTAATCAAGCGCGGTAAGGTAACCCGGAGCCGAACTTTTTTTTTTTTTCGACCAAAGCTAGGCCCATTTACCAAAATTTTTCTCATTCCCCAATGATACCTGCTTATGAGAAAATAAGACCCAAGAAAATTCGTCTTCGGATTATCCTTACCCTGTATTAGGGCACCTCGGGTGGAATAATGATTAGCAAGCTAGAATAGCAAACCTTCACGAGTGAGTTTGAGTCTCATTGAGTGTCTCATTAATACGGCCTTAAGCCGCATCTAAGCAAAAAGCTAGGTAAATTACTACCCTTACCACGCTTTTAACATGTTAATTATAATCAAAACGTTGACTTTTTTCTTGGCGGTCTTACATAGAAAAAAATCTTCACGGCTTCGGGCGAAGTGAAATCCTTCAGATATATCGAAAAAAAAACAGTTTATGACATTTATCTTGGGATATGAACAACAGAAATGTCAAGTAAGGAAACATTTTTGAATATGTTGTCATATGTAGGATTTTCTTTTTTCACTCTCTCTTCAGTTTTTTATCAGCTTAGTTTTTGGTTATGAAGCATTCGTTTTAAGAAACAGAACACTTTGGAAACCAGGTCAAGGAAGTCTTTGGTGAGAGATATGAATAGTAATAATATTTGAGTTGCAAGAATTTCAAGTGAATAATGTACGTCTTTGTTGGTTTCACTTTAAGTATTCTCTCTCTCTCTCTCTCTCTCACACGCTATTTTTATATTTTCCTCTTTCTCCTCTGAAATTGTTCTTCCTTCCTAAGATTAGTTTCTTTCTTTCTCTCTCTCTTATATATATTTGTGTGTGTGTGTGTATAATGCGTTATTTCTTTTCTTATTTTCATCTAAACATTTTTGTTTCTCTCTCTTTCTTTTTCCCCTTTATATCTCTCTATCCATCTCCGTTGTTTTTCTCCCTCTCTCTTTCTTTAAAATTTTTATTTAATTTTTCTTCCTCACAAACTTTCTATCTT
>CAUZXS010003363.1:2500-5000 GCA_963585895.1 Sepioteuthis lessoniana
CAGGTGCATTCGTTACTCAAATAAAACAACACATCATGTCATGATTTTAATTAGAGCAATACTTAAACCGCTTTAACTTTGGAAATAAAGCAGTTTCCAGTCCAATAGCAAAGAAATTATATTTCTTGCATGGTTTAGATTTTTATTCTTTCATTCTGGCAACAAAGTTAATAATGAAATGTGTGCTTGATGCCTTTTTAAATAGAAGCATCGGTATCATCATGGACTGTTGTTATAACAGGAACCCAAGGAGCTCACAGGTCATCTATCTATCAATTGGGGGTGTTTGTGGTGAAGCGATTATAGTCGTAGGAAATTGAAATTCTGCTATGGGTAAATAGTAGGACAGACTGTGCTCTTTATACTTGATGAAGGAAAACTCGTTTAATGGGTTTGATTTCAGAGTTTTCCTTCATCAAGTATAAAGAACTAGTCTGTCCTACTATTTAAAAATTGACCTTGTGTCGCATCCCGCTCGTGTGAAGGTGTTGGATAAATCTTTATCCTATTTACCAACCCCTCCGCTCGGGCAAGATATGACACAAGGTCAATTTGTAAGCGGAGTTTAACAGGTTTCAATTCAGAGTTTTCCTTCTCCTAGACTAGTTGCCTCACCATGGCTGAAGAACCCAGTCTGTCCTACTATTTACCCATAACTGGAGGGAGAATAATTGGATTTATACCTTTCCCAAGGGTATTAGTGCTATGTGAAATTCAATCAGTCTCGTCCTGGATTTGAACTCGTGTCACCGTGTCCATTTCCTACGACGATAACCATTACACCGCAGGCACCTGGATAAATCTTTATGGACGTGGCAGTGTTAGCCGACCAGCCAAGATTTACTTGCTTTGGCTCTGTGCGGATACAGGCTGCAGCCTAGAAGAACTTCCAGGAGTGATGGATTACAGGGATAGATGGTGATAGTAAGTCAGAGAAGTCCATGCTGTCAACGCGACTTAATGATATATATATATATAATTCTGGAAAAAAAATGCAATTTTAAATGAAATCCCTCTTATTGTTACATATTGACCCCGGCCAAGCTGCCAAAAGAAGAAATGCATCTGTGTAAATAACAGGTGCATCCGGTTGAGATATCAGGGGGCGACCTTGACTGTCGACGGGTTGAATTGAGTGGGAATTGTGACGCTCGCAGGAGGTAGGTGTACGTCAAATTATTATATAACCCCGGCGACTGGAAGTTCACATCAGTTGGAGAGAAGAGATGCTGGAATGAGAACCATGTCACAGCAGAGGCTGGGCTCCCAGGCCCCCGGTTGAGCAGCCCAGGAGAATGGGAAAGAAAGGCTGTGATAGCCAGAAGAGTTGGGGGGTCAATATGTTGCAGTCTTTGTTAGGTCTCCAACTCCCTCTCACAGACAGCCCTTTCAATAAAGTGAGAAGTATATTTTTCTAAAGAACTATGTCCGCTCGTCTTCATTGTTTTGAATATGTTTCTGCATGCATTTGTGTATGTATAGTTGTTCATGGCTATACAACATTTATAAATGGTTCTCATATCTGAAATGTATGCACCAATTTACGTAGCGTATAATTCTGTCGATGGTATCACCTAAATACACACAAACACGTACACACACACACACACACACACATATATATATATATATATCATCTTTATATATATATATATATATATATATATATATATATATATATATATCATCATTTTATATATATATATATAAAGATATGCACTCGTAATCCGGAAAAAAACAGCACATCGTAGCAAGATTTTAATTCGAGCATTGCACTTAAACTGCACTAACATCAGTAAACAACCACAAACTCAGAGAGAGAGAGAGACAGAGAGAGAGAGGGGGAGGGAGAGGGAGAGAGAGAGAAAAAATAGTTCGTAGTTTTCAAAAAAAGGGAGCTGATAAATTTTCAGTCGACCACCAGTCAGGATCAAACAAGAATTTTAAACAGCTATCTAGACCGACCTTCATGCCAATGTACACGGAGTATCGCCAACACACGGATACACTGGTGAAGTCTCAAGTTAGAGTGGAATTCACGAGACTTAAGAATGGTCTGGCAGATTAACTTGTTACTGAACACACACACACACACACACACACACACATATATATATATATATATATATATATATATATATTGCACGTCTGAGCCTCATGTGCAAAAATAACCAAACAAAACATAGATAAAGAATAATCTTTTTTTTTTAAGTGACTTCGCTCCACTCTATTTCTGCTTGTGTTCGAGTGTGTGGCAATGTATGGGCATGTGAGAGTGTGTGTACGTACATGCGCCATGTGCGTGAGTGTGTATGTATTTGAGAGGGCGAGTGTGGACATGAGTGTGTGAGTGTGTGTGTGAGTGAGAGAGAGAGAGAGGAAGAGAGAGAGAGAAAGAGGGAGAGAGAGAGAGAACGAGAATGAGAGAGAAGGAGAGAGAGAGAGAGAGAACAAGAGAGAGGGAGAGAGAGAGAGAGAGAGAGAACGTCAGTGTGTATGT
>CAUZXS010003363.1:10000-60804 GCA_963585895.1 Sepioteuthis lessoniana
GAGGCAACACCCTACAAAACAGCAGCTGTATGGCCACCTACCACCCATCACGAAAACTATCTAAATTAGACGAACCAGACATGTGGGACACTGCTGAGGAAGTAAGGATACAATCATAAGTGATGTACTCCCGTGGACTCCTGCACATGGACGATCAAAGGTTGGACGATCATCTAGTACCTATTTACAGCAGCACCGTGACGATACAGAGTGCAGCCTGGAAGACCTGCCCGGAGCGATGGACGATAGAGACGGATGGTGAGAGAGGGTCAGGGAGATCCATGCTGGCAGCGTAATATGATGATTATGGTGATATATATAATATCGATCTTGACGTATAAGTTCAGGTAAAGATGTGAACCTGTGGCCTACCGACATAGATGCTTTGTTTATGGAGGTGAAGACTGGTAGGGAACCTGCCACATTTTTTTTTGATGAGCTGATAATAGAAAAATGGTGTTGCAATATACCACTCATTCCCCTGAAAATATCTCCGCAGGTTTTAATTTTTTCTTTCTCCTGAACCATTTGTCCTACCAAGGCTAGAGAATAATCTACTTTACCATTTTCTCCATTGTTGGTTGGAGGGAGAAATTAATTCATGCCTTTCCCAAACGTCATTAAACGTGAAGGGAAACGCAGACAACCACATCCTGCATCTGAAATGTATCAGATTCATTTTCTCAAGACGATGACTATTACACCAGATGTTCATATCTATATATATATATATATATATAGAGAGAGAGAGATGGGAAGGTATATATATATATATATATATATATATATATATATATATTGAGAGAGAGAGAGAGAGAGAGAAATGGGAAGGTATATATATATGTCACCTTTTCAGTAATGCTCAGAATACGACAGCAGATGTTTACCCCTATAAGAAAAGAAGTGTTCTGCATTAAAAAGCATCAGATGGTTAGTCTCCAGTTCTGGAGCTCGAATAAGACTGGAGTACCACTTCATTGCCATTACTTCTAGCTCAACTCTGATCTGGATTGATAGCACCTATTAGGGTCCAATCTATGGGCCAGATACATCTAGTTGAAGGTTATTTGCTTTGGTTAGAAATACGTGGAACAATATAACTGTGCAAATTATACGTATTAAATAGGAATACTTGATCCTATATAACTGTGCAAACAGTATCATTTTCGACAAATAAAAAAGTGCGATTTGAAAAGAAATGTTTTTTTTTAATGGAACGTTGAAAATACTATCAAACATTTAGAGATGAATCAAATTTCGGCACTAAATAGCCCATGAGAAGTTTATCACTCTTTAAACAATATAACTGTGCAAATTATACGTATTAAATAGGAATACTTGATCCTATATAACTGTGCAAACAGTATTATTTTCGACAAATAAAAAAGTGCGATTTAAAAAGAAATGTTTTTTTTTAATGGAACGTTGAAAATACTATCAAACATTTAGAGATGAATCAAATTTCGGCACTAAATAGCCCATGAGAAGTTTATCAGTCTTTAAACAAATAAAACAAACAAAATAAAACACTAAAAGTGTGAATAAATTTATCTATATGTTGCTGAGTAAAGTAGACGAGGTAGACATTCCTGCGACGTTGTGGTTAACGTACTGAACTACGACGTCGTTGAAAGTGAGTTCGACTTTCAGTCACTCTCGGTCGAATAATCTTCGGAGAGGTATGAAGCCCCTTATCTCTTTCGCTAAGGGTTAAATACTACTACTACTGTTCTCCTATGTGAATGGTTTTGGTATTAAGTAATACACAAATTTGATATGCCATTAAACAAACTATAGCAAAATAATGGATTTTCATGGCTTCTGAATATCCATTGTTGTCTCAAAAGGCGGTCAAAATGTTGCAACATTTTTATGCGAAACAGCATTTTCAGTAATTATCAATATGATGATCAATTAAAATACCCCATGACGTAGTGGTTAACATCCTGGATTGTGAGATCGTAGTAAGTGAGTTCGAACTCCCGTCACGCTATTAGGTTCACTTTCGGGATATTTTAGAATAAGCTATTGTTTAAGAACATTGATCAGTCAGAGTCGCGGGGCGTTGGGGTTGTTGCCTAGGAAAATAAACAAGATGAGTTGAAAACCGTGACGAGGCTAGCAGCACTTCACTTCTCGCTAATGTTCTTGGGAACGATAAATCAATCTACCCAATCCAGCTATGTACAAAATAGTAGTACAGGTTGGGTTATTTAGCCTCAGTAAAGCAATCACAGAGGGAAAATTCTGATTCAAACCAACATTACACCTCTTAAAAATTGACCTTGTGTCACATATTGTTCGTGACTTTCGCATTAGGAAAACACACACACACACGCACACACACATATTCATACAGAGTGCGGAAACAAAATATGGAATAATTTTTTTAACTTTTTATCCTTTTTTTTTGTCTGATTAGTTCAGTTTTTGAAGAAAAAAAAACGCAATAAATCTAAATTTTCATGATTAGCTCTATTGTTCAAGCATTTTTTTTTTAATTAAAATTCAGCCCAATATCAGTGAGCCAGAAAAGAAACGACAAAGCAAAAAGATTTCCGAAATAATTGGAGTTTCTTTATGGCCTTCGTCAAGCTCAGACCATAACCTCCTTGATTATGCAATATAGGGCGTTTTAGAAGGCAAAAGCTTTTACTTAAATGTGGCACGAGCTCGCATGAATGGGGCACTCAGATGAGACTCGACCTCACTTGTGGAGATTTACTAGTCTAGCTTATCGCACCACCCGATGTGCTTCTAATGGAATATCAAGTTAACGATAGATTCGAGGCTGAATAGCCCTTGGCTTCCACTGGGCCACCTTCAGTTGGGCGAAGAATCAATGACATGTATAGCACTAGACCTTCGGGTCTGGTTAAAGCTATGACCCTGAAAGATCACCTGGCTTCGTGCCGGAAGGCTTGGCAAGGCTTGCATAGTTCGCATTCACTCACCGATCCTAAATTCAGTATTGGCCAGCAGAGCACGAGTTTCGGCTCGAGCCCGATTGACCTACCCCTAAATTCCCACTATAAAAAAGACCTCGTGTCATTATTTATTTCTTTAATGGCGTATCATCCTTCATAGGTTATTTAATGCCAAAACCATCCTTGTAGAAGAACAGCAGTGATAATATTGAACCCATAGCTGGAGGGAAATGAGGTTTCCTGCCTTTCCCAAGGGTATTTCTCCAAAAGTGAAAGTAACAACGCCACTGGAGTTCGAACACGCTTACTTCGAGGCTATAACTTAACACTTTAACCATTACGCCACGGAGACGTCCCCATCAACGACCCCGAGTCAATAAGACAATCCACGCTGACTCTTTCGTAAAGAAAAGGTTCCGGCTGCAGAGGCCAATAAAGAAGGTCATGCTGATTGTGCTCTGGGACGCCAAAGGATCGATCACTATTTATTTCCTTGAAAAAGGTAAAAGTGAAAACAGTGCTTCCAATTGCCGGCATCTTAAGCAAAATTCCCCTTATTTATTGAATGACCCTCGAATATGCAACGCTACGTACAATATTCATCTATTGAAAAAGACCAGTTCTCTATGAGAATAGCCAACAGCATGTCTCAAAAATAACTCTATGATGTTAGGTTTTTGATAGGACTTGACAGGGTGTATCTCTTCAATCTTTTTAATACCGATGGTGAGTCCAAAATCGTTGCACGCTGTTAATAGCCTGTCAACGCACGATGGTATTTTCTGTTTACCCATCGCATTTAAAGCGAAACAGTCGGCCCATAAGATAGATAGATAGATAGATAGACTGATATATAATTTCAAGCTCTGGTCAGATAAAAGAAAATCTAGGTATGTAAGGAAAACGATTTTTAATTAAGACATAAAACATTTTTATTGATTAATTTTGGGCGTGACAGATAGAGAGAGAGACAGACAGACAGACAGAATGAAACATAGATAGATAGATAGATAGATAGATAGGAAGAGTCTAGATAAATAGTTAAAGAGAGAGAGATAAGAAGAGACTGAGATAGATAGATAGATAGATAGATAGAGAGAGAGAGAGAGAGAGAGAGAGAGAGAGAGAGAGAAGAAAATGTAAATGAATAAGGAAAACAATAAGACCTAACTTGAAACATTTCTTTTATACGAATGTTGAGTGTGATAGAGAGATAGTATATACAAAAATTGATAGACAGATAGATAGATAGATAGATAGATAGATAGATAGATAGATTGGTTCTATGTCACATTGAATACTGTTGGGTGAGGAATTTGCTTCCCATTCGATGACAATTCCATCCTCATTATATTCGCAGAAGGCATCAGTGAGCATGGCTGAATGCTGAAGAAGGACTCTCTCTCTCTCTCTCTCTCTCTCTCTCTCTCTCTCTCTCTCTCTCTCTCTCTCGCCATGTAAGCAAGCAGTCATGCAGTCGTAAAACTGATGCAACATGGATATGATTTAATTCGGACAGTCAAACTTGACCATTATCTCACAGCGATCCTCTCTGCTTACTACATTAAAAGACTTTTGCAAAATCTACAAAGGTAGCGCCAAGGTCACTCTTTCATTTCTACGTCTTCTGGAGACGTCTGACTGCAAGCATCAGGTTCTCTGTTCCTCTTCCGTGAGTCACACTGACTCACGGGAAGATGTCCAATGTCCATGTACAAGCCGTTCGATGAAACGATAGAAAACACACGTACAGACTCACACGCATACACACACAGAACACATACACACACACACACATATATATATATATATATATATGTGTGTGTGTGTGCGTGCATATATGAATGGATATGTGTGAGCGTGCATATATATATATATATACATATATATATGTCTGTGTGTGTCTATGTGTGTGTGCGTGTTGTAATTAGTTAAAGATTTTGATCAAGTTGCCTATGTTTAGATCTAATTGTTTCTCGTATATTCAAAATCAACAATAATAAAACTCAACCACCGTCAAAGTACCATTATAAATTTATTTTGACGAAAAATATTATCTTCGTTTCTGCAGATGACATACACGCTTATTCTGAGAATGAGATCAGTATATATATATATATGTATATATATATATATATATATCAACTCAGCGAAAGTTTTTCGGCAACAATAGAAAGGGAGTTTGTTTGCTGGTTGTTTGTTCGTGCATTTGTTTGTTTGTTTGTGTTTCATGGCATATAAACCGTTGTAGGTTATTTAGTACCAAATAAATTTTCATACAAATAAACATTTTTATTTCAAGCAATTCAATTTAGCATAATTACACATATTTATTGTGAAAAATATTTCTATTTCAACCTATTCAGTTTAGTCAAATAGTTCTATTTCAAATCATTCAGTTTAGTATAAGTATAGTTTTTTGTTTACACACAGTTAAATCAATTCTATTTCAAACAACTCAGTTTTGCGTAAGTACAGTTTCAATGTCAAATACCGTTCTATTTCAAACAATTTAGTTTAGCATACAAAACCCCTTCCATTTCAAATAATTCAGTTTAGCATAAGTACGCAGTTTAAATATCAAAACATTTCTATTTCAAACAATTCAGTTTAACATAAGTACAGTTTAGTTCTATTTGAACCATAGATAGGACCCCATCAGGTACTACCATTCTGGGTCAGAGTAGTCCTGGAAGCAATGGTAATAAAGGGTTACTCCGCATTCCCCAAAGCTCCAGCATTACTGGATCCTCACCATCAGATTGTTTACAATCATATCTAGGACACTCATTGGGAGGTCTTACTCCTCTGAGTCCCTGCCGACAGGGCAATAAATGATATTTAATTGAATTATTTGTGATACGTAACAATACTTGACAACATTTAACTGTGTACAAAAGAAAAATGAACTCAGGTTCATTTAAACATGTTATCAACAAAATGTGTTTGCAAATCATATATATTTAAAATAGATGTATAAACAGTATTTGGCATACGTTGCAACCAGGACACTTGTTGGTGGGGAATCTTACTCCTTCTGCGGAGGTGCAGTCGGTGTATTCTACGGCCCCAGATGACTGGGCAAAGAAAGGGAGTAAGACAATAAAAACATTAAGAACCTCGAAAAATGGGTTCGACAGGTGTGTGTTCGTCATTGCAGGTGGAATTTTAGTACAATTTAAGCCCGTAAACTAGATTATAATCTTTTTGGTTTTTAATTTTTTTTCTTATTCCCATGTGTTAGGTCCCGAGGTAATTTGGGCTCCTACCCGCACTGAACTTTTAGAACTCTTATGTGCTTTTTATTCATGTATTACTACAATGTTTTATTTTATCTCATAGGGTGATGATGAGGGTTCCAGCCACCCCCTACAAGTAGTGGCCAAAAACGGCCGTAAGAAGCTAACGAATCTAAATACGAAATTTACTACAACGCTTTAGAGACCCCCATTAAACCATTAAATTCACAACAGAAAGCCCCCGATAATACTATTCCATTAATTACTGAAATAAAATTGTTTTCATGCCTGTATCCTTTAATACTCCTAACTTAACTGATTTCATCCAATATCCATATCACGGTTTTCTAGTCATTTGAAACCCCTCTCGATAATCCTCAATCAAATTGATTTAAACTTGTCTTTATGTCTACATTTAGATATAAACACGCTACGTCAATTGAGTAGTCGTCTAGGGTCCTTAAAATTAATTATAAGAATTTTTTCTTTAATACATAGGTTGCATCTGCTATTGACGCTATTTGCAGTCGAAGATTATCTATTTTCCACTTCATTTAGGCCCTAAAAGTATTTTGACTGGGCCGTTTTGTTTCTAAGTCGTAGATTGGAGAAAGGATGTTTGTGACAATACAGTCTCTATTTCCAATTCCCGGCTGAAATTCCTATGTATATTCTCTCATCATCAGTATTATATTCCATGGGGGAAATGCACGCTTGGTATACTACGTTCTCCGACTTACATCGTCCGTGAAAGGGGCATTCATCTTTTTTTTTTTTCTACAGATAGAGGATACTCTATCTGTCCTTTTAACAGGTTTGAATTCAGAGTTTTCCTTCTCCTAGACTAGTTGCCGCACCAAGGCTGAAGACCCCCAGTCTGCCCTACTATTTACCCATAGCTGGAGGGAGAATAATTGAATTCATACCTTTCGCAAGGGTATTAGTACTATGTGAAATGCGATGTCTCGTCCAGGATTTGAACTCGCCGTGTGCATTTCCTACGACGATAACCATTACACCACGGGCACTTCCTCATTATTCATCGAATAGTCACCTATTGTGGTTATTTAAGAATTTATACATATTGTTAGTACAGGAGTAACTGATTTTAACTGTTTCTATTTAAAAAAAATTACTTAATGGGTTGTCCTTATTGAAGTGCCTATCCAGAAGGTTTAGGAAGTATTTTCCTCTATTTCTGTTATTGTCTCATCTATTTGAATGATTATTATTGTCGCCGCCTACCTTGATGAGTTTGCGGTTTCCACTACCGCTATTTCTGCCTGTGGTGATGTCTTGTCTATTAGTGCTGGTGTTCACTGGGTTTACGTACTCCAGTCTACTTCGGAATCAACTATTTTGGGGGGCTTCATTATGTTTTTTTTTGTTTTCTTCACATACTTTTTCGCATAACGATAGCCTATTTATCCTCTGGTTCACGGCATTAGGTGTCTGTTTCAATATCGATCTGGACCAGTAAGAGTTAATGTTTATGTAGATAGGGGTGAAATTGCTTTTACTAAATGATTTGAACGTGCCATTCTCTAAATTAGATGTAACGTCAAGAAAATTAACTATTTTCAAGTTCGAGACTATTTCAATTTTTAATCCAAGTAACTTAAACGCCCTAAAAAATTTTTTTCATGTATCTTCGAGGCTTTCATTGGCCTAGTGGGTAGAGTGTTCGCTAATGGTCCGGGAGACCAAGGTTCCATCCCCGGTCGCGTCATACCAAAGACTTTAAAATTGATACTTGATACCTCCTTGCTTAACACTCAGCAGTATAAGGCACGCATCAAGAGTAAAGCGGAGCAATCCAGGGAAGGAGTGGCGCCCTCCCCTACACCTCGGTACTGTAGCTATTGAAAAGGGAGCTTTCGGGTAGCCCTCGACTAGGGTGGCCAACTTTACTTACTGTCCGGAATAAAGATGATTCCGTCATCTCTATAGAACCCTATCTACTCAAAGTTAACAATACAACCTAACGTATCCAATATATATATATATATATATATATATATATATATTAAGTCAGCTACCTGGGCCGAGTCGTAAGCACCCTTGGGTACGTCGAAGTTGTCCACGTGGCATTTCATCCAAGTTCTATGGTTATCAGATAGACTTCCTACAGGCTAGAATGATTTCTATTTCTTCGTCCGTGATATCTGTATATTCCCAAGCGTAGTTCAGACTTTTAAGTAATCATTCCCTGTACTCATACACATACACATATAAATCTATAAAGATGAGTGCGTATATATATATATATATATAATCTACAAATTTGGGTAAATATTTCGTTGTTTTTTTATATTTTTGGTGGGATGGGCCCTTCTCCGTATTTGAAAAAAAATTTTGTAAATCTACTTATCCCGCTCGGTGGTATTATTATATTTACTTTTCTAATATATATATATATATATATATATACACACACACACACACCTATATATATATATATATATATTAACTTATGGAAATAGATCATTTTATATCTCTCCCACTTAAAACATGATGAGACCCTAACAGGGGCTACCCAGACATATGTCCGAGTATATATATATATATATATATATGTGTGTGCGTGTGCATGTATGTATATGTAAGAAAAAAGCAGTATGCCCAGTTGAAAAAAAATTATTTTTTCGACAAAAATATTTTTTAGAATTTGATATATTTTGGTAAAAGAATCTTTTCTATATTGTGAGCCATTTTGGCCTTTAATACATACAAATTTTAGTTTGTCATTTTCTTTAATCGGCGTAAACTGATAGATATTGAAATTTGAATTTAAGCATGTGTATATGCTAGAGTATACCAAAGACTCAAAAAATGGTACTTGATGCCTCCTTGCTTAACACTCAGCATTATAAGGTAAGGATCAAGGGTAAAGTGGAGCAATCCAGGGAAAGGAGTTGCGCCCTCCCCTACACCTTGGTGTGGTAGCTACCGAAAAGGGAGCCTTCGAGTCACCCTCGACTATGGTCGCCAACTTATATATATATATATATATATTTACGTGCGCATCTGCTTCTGTGTGTTTGTATACATATGATAGACTATATATATATATATATATATATATATGCACAAATATAAAAAAAAAACTCTTGAGAGTATTATTTTATTCATAGTTTCAATTATTTTTTTCAGTCTTTAAAATAAGAAAATATTAAATTTTCAGTGAGGGGATGGATGGGGTCTTTTAAATTGTTAAATGAAGCAAAAAGAATGCAGAAGTTTTAAATATTCTATTCTCATCGTTGACGTTCTATTTCAAATCTTTGTGATGTAATTAGTATTTGAAAATTTATTCTAAAAGTCCAATGTATTTTCTTATCGAAAACTCATATCACATAAGTCTATCTATCCATCTATCTATCAATCTATCCATTTATCTATATTTATCTTATTTTATTCATATCTACAAACTTCAAACATTCCATTACACAACTGTCATTCTCTATCAATGTCAATCTGATTCTTTCTATCTCTATCAGTCTGTTTGATATATATATATATATATATATATATATATATATATATATATATATATATATATATATTACAACAGTATATGGTTGTCACTATCTCACTTGGTGGGTTTGTGGCAGACAAAATGCTGAGTAATTTGGAGAGTGCTCAATATCTGTGATACAGCAATTATATAATAATAATAATAATAATAATAATAATAATAATAATAATAATAATAATAATAATAATAATAGTTTTTGAATATATTTAATAGCATCGTAGCTTATCTGCGACCTCTGGTTTCATGCCGTCTTTATGCAGCAATCATAAGACAAAAACCAGTGGTCGCAGATAAGCATATATATATATACATATATATAAATTTTATTTTTATATTTCTAATATATATATATATATATAAATTTTATTTTTATATTTCTAATATATATATATATATATATTCTATTTTTATATCTTTAGTATATATATATATATATATATATATATATAAAACGATGAAGCTAAGTGTGTGTGTTTTAGAGAGAGTGGATGGGTGTGCGTAGCTTCTGTCTTTCTGTGACTGGGCATTACAGTAGCAGAATTTAATGTTCCCCTACGGTCTTTATTGCCATGTGCATGTCAGTGTGAGACAAGGTCTGAACATAACAACAATAACAACATGTTCTGCACTGAGTGCAATTGGTATTCAAGGTCGTTGCCTGGCAACGTCGTGTTGTTTTGCGCGTTTACGCTGAACGGCGTCGTTAGCGGCGGCGTCGACGAGAGGAGATCACCTGATCGCTCGTCTCTCGTGCCTGCTATCCGAGCGCATCTTTTTCTGATGCACACTTGTTTATGTGCATATGCATGTTGCCTGCGCGTGCGCGTGCGCGTGTACCTGCGCCTGTTGGCACACCTCGCCTGTTGTAACACTTTTGCCTCGTTTGGCCTGAAGTGGCCAACGAGATCATCATTTGCATCTGTTCATTAATTCGCCTCAGTCTAATCCAATTTCATTTGGAGAGGAGAGCACAGAAGGAGAAAAAGAAATTAGATGAATACGCAGATGATGATGATGATGATGACGCGTAAAGAAGAAGAAGAAGAAGAAGAAGAAGAAGAAGAAGAAGAAGAAGAAGAAGAAGAAGATCTAAAACAAAAGATCTATTACATGATGATAATGATATGAAAAATATCATCAACAAAGAAGATGATACATACATGTATATATACATATATTTGAAGAAGAAGAAGAAGAAGAAGAAGAAGAAGAAGAAGAAGAAGAAGAAGAAGAAGAAGAAGAAGAAGAAGAAGACCTATAAAAGACGATCTATTACAAGTTGATGATAATGATATGAAAAATATCTACAACAAAGAAGATGATACACACACACACACACACACACACACATATATATATATATATATATATAAATAAATGGAACCACTAAAAGATACAACGTATTGAAAAGAAGAAGAAGAAGAAGAAGAAGAAGAAGAAGAAGAAGAAGAAGAAGAAGAAGAAGAAGAAGAAGAAGAAGAAGAAGAAGATATCATTATAATGATGGAATGTCTATATATTTATATGAAGAAGTGAAAACACTGATGTGAAAATATATAAAACGAATACTACTACTACTACTACTACAAATAATAATAATAATACTATTAATAATAATAATAATAAGAAGAAGAAGAAGAAGAAGAAGAACAACAACAACAACAACAACAACAACAAGGAGTCAAATCTAGAGTGTAAACAAAAAGGACTTCCCTTTTTTTTATGATAGTCATATTTTCAAAGGACTGTTCCTTTATTGTAAGTTTTAATTTGATTGTTTTTCGATCCCATCAAAAAACAAATTGGCAGAAAAGAAAAAAAAAGAAGAATGGTAGATGACCTTCGATTGTTGAAAAGACACCTGCGCGTACCCGCATAAATACACTTCATCTCTGTGAAACGCATTCTGTATCAATATTCAATTTTCTTCATCTATATCTACTAATGAACTCGATGGCTTTATCCGATGTCTGCGTTTACGGCTGTTCACCTCTTTCGTGTGTCTGCGTTTGTGTATATCTATATATGTGTGTCTCTGTGTGTGCGTATATTTATGTACGTATGTATTTACCAACTCCAGGATTTACCAGAATGTGACACGAGGTCAATTCTAAGTGGTGTTTAACAAGTTGTAATTTAGGGTTTTCCTTCTCCTAGACTGGTTACCTAACCAAAGTTTTAAAAAAACAGTCTGCCCAACTATTTGCCCATTGCTGGAAAGAGAATAATTGGATTTATACATTTCCCAAAGGTATTAGGGCTGTGTGAAATACAGTCAGCCTCGTCCAGGATTTGAACTCATGTCACCGTATCTATTTCCTCCGACGATAACCATTACACTACGGGCACCTCCATAAGTATGTATGTATGTATGGATGGATGTGACTCTGTGTGTGTGTGTGTGTGTGTGTGTGTGTGTGTGTGTGTGTGTGTGTGTCATTATGCCTGTATCTTTTATGAGATTGCAGTCTTGCCTTTGATTTAGACAGGAAACCACCCAAGACACATTTAACATCACTAACACTGGTTTACAAAGAAATTGAGGCAAGCACAAAAATACCCGTTTTTGCCTAATTTGAGGGTGCTGAATTCAAATTTGAAATCCGTTTTTACTCATCATGTCGAGTTTTTTAGATATGCATAGTGTGAATTTTGTGCATATACGGTACATAAAGGCGTATATGAATTCAGGGTTAATTCTAATATTGTGAGACTTATGGCTAATATTTTTTTAGTTATTATGCACTAAATGTAAGTGATAGCATTACATTATATATATATATATATATATATATATATATATATATATCAAGACGGATTTTGACAGTTAAGGCAGCAGGCCTCAATCCACACTCTGACAGTCATTGGAAGAGGTTGTCTCGCAGGCGGCGCAGGAGGTTGGTGTCCCTCAATTATCGTTTTACACATTTTTTGGGTTACTAAATATTAGTATTACATTTTCAAATGCACATTTAGTTTTCAACTTTGCTTTCAACTTTGCAGTCTAGATGGTTTGGAGAGAGCCGCAAAACCACGCAGATGATTGTTATTTTTGTTTAACTAATATAACTGATTTCAATGCATCTTCTAGGAAAAAGATCAAATATCCCAACCTTCGATCTACTATAAGACCCGTTCCCCATTCAGATGATCTTCTTGTACCCACACCTCCAGTAAATAATGATCTTCTTCCCTCATCAGATGAAGAAATGCCTTCAAAGGAGGATTCTGCCGAGTCAATATCTTTGGAAGATATTGAGTCTACATATTCAGGAACAAGTGGCAATGAGCCACACTGGATTACGCAAGAAGACCTGAATGATCTTGCTCGTAATTTGTATCTGTGACAACAGCAGTCAGAGCTCTTGACTTCTCGGCTTAAATAGTGGAACATAGTCCAGGAAGATCACCAGTTTCAAGAATCGGAACAAAGACCTTGCTTCCTTTTTCGACATGGAAAACAAGTTGTGCTACTGCACAAATACACCTGGCTTGTTTACGTCCCTTGGTTTGCCACATAATCTTTCAGACTGGCGTCTTTTCATAGACTCTTCCAAGTGAAGTTTCAAGGGTGTTCTTCTGCACAACGGGAATAAATATCCCAGTATTCCCATTGCACACTCTGTCCATCTAAAGGAGTCCTATGACAATATGGAGCTTCTTTTAGAAGCTATTAAGTACAGCGAGTACCAATGGAGTCTGTGTGGGGACCTCAAGGTCATTGGTCTTCTTATTGGTATGCAAGCGGGCTCCACAAAGTACTGTTGTTTTCTCTGTCTCTAGGATAGTCGAGCTGTATCCCAGCATTACAAGCAGAAAGACTGGGGGTTTAGAAGCACTTTTGTTCCTAGCGAACACAGCCTCAAGGAGAATCCTCTGGTGGACATGAATAAGGTGCTTCTTCCTCCTCTTCACATCAAGCTTGGTTTGATAAAGAATTTTCTGAAGGCGTCGCACAAAAATAGTGCTGCCTTCTAACACTTGTCTACTGTGTTCCCAGGTCTTAGTGCTCAAAGAAGGCATTTTTGTCGGACCTCAGATCCGAGAAGTGCTGAAGGATACTGATTTTGAAGAGCTTCTTAACTTAAAGGAACTGAGAGCATGGGAAGCATTCAAGTCAGTCTGTAATGGCTTCCTTGATAACACACGCGTACCAGATTACCAAGCCTGTATTGAGAAGTTGCTAAAGTATTATACGGATATGAGGTGCCGAATGTCACTCAATGTTCATTTTCTCCATTCCCACCTCAACTTCTTCCCGCCAAACCTTGGAGCAGTGAGTGATGAGCATGAAGAAAGATTCCACCAAGACATTACGAAGATGGAGAGCAACTATCAAGCTAAATGGAACCCCGGCATGATGGGAGACTTCTGGATGCTCTTGCGTGACATCCCGGAGGCAAAATACACCAGATCTTCTAAGAAAACACACTTTTGACTGTCTGTGGTACTATGAATTGTGTAATTGTGTCATCCAAGTATATTGATTCAATCAGTGTTCTTTATCTATCCTGTTTTATCTGTTATAAGCTGCTGCAACTCTTGAAATATGCACATATATTCTCTGTTTATACTAAAATGAGACTATTTAAAAGCCAGAAAACTAGAGGTGATAGAGCAAAACTATTTATAAATTTGAATTCAGCACACCCAAATTAACAAAACACACCTATCCCCATTCTTGCCTCAGACCAAAAATTTATTTTTGTAAACCAGTGTAATGGTCACTGCCCTCAATCTAACATATATTGTCTTCTTAAAACCTAAAGCGTTGCCTTTCAAATGACAGGTACTATACTAGTACACACACACACACACACACACACATATATATATATATATATAGAGAGAGAGAGAGAGAGAGTACTGTGTCTCCTTCTACCTACCTTTTCCTCCCAGATTGTATAATTTATGGTCCAATTAGTTGACATCTGCATCTTTCACCTCCACCTACCTCCTTGCATCGCTCCTCCTTTCCCTTGAACTTCCGGTTTAGTACTTCTCCACATCTGCTTGATCAGGCAGAAATTATTCTTTCCATGCTTGACAACTAAGGCATTTTTTACCTCGTGAAACTTGAAGTAACAGCGATACGAACGTGATTGTCTTTTTAACTTTTATAGAAAAACTTATACGTATTTATATACATGCATCTCTCTCTCTCTCTCTCTATATATATATATATACATATATATATCATCATCATGTCGTGCCGCTAGCACGGATATCCTTGACCCTCTCTCACCACTTCTCCCTATCGTTCATCGCTTCTGGCAGGTCTTCAGGGCTAAATCCCGTATCCTCACATAGCTACTGTATGTATGTTCGAGCTGGCCGTCCTGCTTTTGCCCAGCCATATGTGGGGGTCCATAGGAGTACATCACTTATGAGCTCGTCCCTGCTTCTCCAGCAGTGACCTGCATGTCTGGTTCGTCTAACTTGTATAGTTTTCGTGATGGGAGGCAGGTGGCCGTATAGTTGTTGTCTTGTGGGGTGTTGCCGCCAGGACGTGTTTAATATTGCTCGCAGCATTCTTGTCTAATTGCCGTCTAGCTTCATCTCCAGCCGTTTTGTTAGCGTCCATGTGGTGCATCCATACAGCAGTATTGATACGACAGCTGCCTGGAAGAAACTGTCGCAAGCAATATTGAACACGTCCTGGAGGCAACACCCCACAAGGCACCAACTATACGGCCACCTACCTCCCATCACGAAAACTATCCAAGCTAGACGAACCAGACATGCGTGACACTGCTGGAGAAGTAGGGACGAGCTCATAAGTGATGTACTCCTATGGACCCCCACATATAGCCGGGCAAAAGCAGGACGACCCGCTTGAACATACATACAGCAGCTCTGTGAGGATACAGAATGTAGCCCTGAAGACCTGCCAGAAGCGATGAACGATGGGGAGAAGTGGCGAGAGAGGGTCAGGGATATCCGTGCTAGCGGCACGACATGATGATATATATATATATATATATATATATATATATATATGTGTGTGTGTGTGTGTGTGTTAGACTGGGTCTAATGTTTTGCAGTATTTGCATACTTTATGCCGATGCCGCGAAGTTAACGAAGCACACTAGACTGTGAGATTCTTAGCTCGGCTGATACTCTCCTTGTAATACTGTCCCAGTCGGCTGAAGTTGTAGAATACACTGACTGCACCTCTGTGGAGGAGTAAGACTCCCCCCACGAGTGTTCTGCATATGGCACTAAACAATCTATGCCCCATCTATTGGTCAAATAGAACTAAACTGTGTACTTATGCGAAACTGAATTGCTTGAAACAGAACTGTTTTGACATTTAACTGTGTGTAAACAAAAAACTATACTCATACTAATCAGAATTATTTATAGGTATAAAAAGGAACTTGGTATTAAATAACCAACAATGGTTGATGTGCCATAAAACAAAACCAAATCAAACCAAACCAAACCCGAACGAATTTTCTTCAACTATTTGGTTATATGACTGTGACCAACTGCGCCTTGACTTTTCGCTCACCAAATGTTTTTCGTTGTTTTCGCGGCATTATGACCCAGTTCGAAACTCGTAAAGCATAAGTTCCTGAATTAGATCACGTTACACATTCATCTGAGTGGCTTTTAAATCATTCATGTGGTGAAGCAATGCACAACGTGTCAGCGCCCCAACTACCCCTCCACTACCAACCACAGCGGATACCAACCACGGGTTGAACTTCTCCGTTTGCGTAATGTACGCGCAACAAACCAGTATGTACAAAAATATTCCAAAACTTTTAATTCACGTATATCCATTACTTCCAGTTCCACTCTGTACCGGAACGGTAGTACCTGTTAGGGTTCAAATATGGGCTAAATTTATCAGTTTGAAAATTTTTCGTATTCGATTGGAATCAATCCCAGGTCGAGTCATACAAAAGACTCAAAAAATGGTACTTGATACCTCCTTTTTTAACACTCATCATTATAAGGTAAGGATCAAGGGTAAAGTGGAGCAATCCAGGGAAAGGAGTTGTGCCAACCCCTACACTTTGGTGTAATCCTATTTACCAACCCCTCCGCTCGGGCAGGATAGGACACAAGATCAATTTTTAAGCGGAGTTTAACAGGTTTCAATTCAGAGTTTTCCTTCTCCTAGACTAGTTGCCTCTCCTAGGCTGAAGAACCAGTCTGTCCTACTATTTACCCATAGCTGGAGGGAGAATAATTGGATTCATACCTTTCCCAAGGATATTAGTGCTGTGTGATATGCTATCAGTCTCGTCCAGGATTTGAACTCGCGTCGCCGTGTACAATTCCTACGACGATAACCATTACACCACAGTCACCTGGAGCTTTTGGGTCACCCTCAGCTTGGGTTGCCAACTTTACTTTTACTAACTTAAAGGTATAATTATTTTCAGAAGGATTATCATCTTAATCCCGTCGAATTTTTCCCACCAGCGTAAGCTGATGTTTTTTCACTAGAGTCTGAGTGACAGTAAGTCTCCTCAACTTTCCAGGACTCTTCTCAGTATTCTGGCTTATCACAAAAATGTTGTAGTCTGGATGGTTTCTGCTGGTCCTCTGATTTCTAAATCTTCAAGTCCTTTGGGTACGGTTCTGAGAGCACCAATTACCATATTTACCAACCCCTCCACACAAGGTCAGTTTTTAAGCGGAGTTTAAACTCTGAAAAAGGAAAACTTTGAATTCAAACCTGTTAAACTCCGCTTAAAAACTGACCTTGTGTCATATCCTGCCCGAGCGGAGGGGTTGGTAAATAGGATCACTTGGTTTTGTCTACTGTCCAGAATTAGTTGATACGATTGTATCTCGAAATCTCAGAGAAGTTTGTTTGGTTTGTTTTTTTTTTGTTTTTTGTTGTTTTTTTTTTGTTAAATGGCATATCAACCTTTGTAGGTTATTTAATGCCAAAGCCATTCTCCTAGAAGAACAGTAGTGGTAGTATTCAACCCATAGCTGGGAGGATAAGGGGGTTCATACCTTTCCTAAGAGTATTTGCCGGAAAGTGAACGTAATAGCGCGACTGGAATACGAACTCGCTCACTACGATTCCGCAGTCCATCACACTACGAGGACACCCCTAGAGAAGTTTGTGCGTTTCATTCTCTTGGACAGACTTTTTTGTTTGTACATATACTATTTGATAGAATGATTCCAATTTCAATTTCTTGCATAATTCCCAGTGGATCACCATCCCCACCCAGTCATGTCTTGCCTTATACTCTTTTTTGCGCTAGTTTTCTGCATTCGCTTATTACGTGATTAATTTTTTTTTTTTTTTGTCTCTTTCACCACATAACCTACACTTTCTATTCCGTAGGGTCTTATCTATTTTCGCTTTTACATAGTTTGTACTTATGGCGTTCTTATGAGCTATTTTATGTTGATCATTGATATTTCTGGTCGGTGTAATGAGTCTTTCTTTGCTCTTTTTTTATGTAGTCTTCGAGTCATCGTATCGTTGCATCCACGCTATCTTCAATGTTGGCGCGTCCTCTTCC
Organism: Sepioteuthis lessoniana; assembly: GCA_963585895.1. NCBI lineage: Eukaryota > Metazoa > Mollusca > Cephalopoda > Myopsida > Loliginidae > Sepioteuthis > Sepioteuthis lessoniana. Next base: position 28,206 of record CAUZXS010003363.1, read on the forward strand.
TCCTTCTTTTCTTGATGTATATAGTCTGTCCATGTCATTGCTTGGATGTAAGGTCTGATGCATCGTCATTAGTTTTCTTGTCTTTTGGTTCATTTGTTGAGGGGGTGTCCTCGTGTGTGATGGTTAAAACGATGGACTGCGGAATCGTAGTAAGCGAGTTCGTACTCCAGTCGCGCTATTACGTTCACTTTCGGATAAATACCCTTGGGAAAGGTATAAACCTCCTTATCCTCCCAGCTATGGGTTAAATAGTACCACTACTGTTCTTCTAGGAGAATGGCTTTGGCATTAAATAACCTACAAAGGTTGATATGCCATTAAACAAAGAAACCAAACCAAACCAATCATTTGTTGAAGTTCTTTCCTCGTCCATTTCAAGTAATTTCTTTCTTTCTTGATCACTTAATTACTTGAAACCATGTAATTGCTTGCAAATTGTTCGTATTGGATAGGAATACTTTAAACTATGTTTGCAACCAAATTGTCATTATTATTTACTTTAAACCATAAAATCATTTGCTAATTTTTTGTATTAGAAAGGAATAGTTGAAACTATACAACTGTGTGCAAACAAATGATAATAGACAAATAAAAAAAATCATAAATAAAAATGCAACTGAACACTTAAAATATAGAAATTTGGAAATTAATCAAATTTACGCTTCAAATAACCCCTAAGGGGTTGATAAAGATATAAACTAAACCAAACCATTTATTATTTCCAATATCAACATATTCACATAAACAGACACACACATTCACACACACACACACACACACACTCTCTCTCTCTCTCTCTCTCTCTCTCTCTCTCTCTATCTATCTATCTCTCACTTTCTCTCTCTCTCTCTCTCTTCAATGCTACTTCCTAATCTCCAATCTTTTTAATAGCTTTATTAAAAGCGCTTGTCTCTCTTCTTCTTCTTCTTCTTCTTCTTCTTCTTCTGAGTTTTTCACATCAGTGTTAACTGATGGTTTTACACTGGAGTTTGAGTGACAGCAAGTCTCCTCAAGTCTCCAGGACTCGTCTCAGGATTCTGGCCGTTCTTAGCAATGCTGTCGTTTGGATAGTCTCTACCCGTCCGCCAACTTCCAAGTCTTCCAAGCCTTTTAATAATCCTTTAGTTATTTTGTCTAACGCATCAATCACTATTGGCACAATCGTTACTTTCATGTTCCACAGCTTTTTCAATTCTCTTGCAAAGTCGAGGTATTATTATTATTATTTTCTATCATTTATCATTTCTCTGTCTTTTTCTTATTATTATTAATATTCGCCTTCATTATCGTTTATTTTTCATTACTTCTTCTTTCATTCATCATTTCTTCTTTTTCTTCTTTTTCTTCTTCTCATTATTATCATTATTCTCTTTTATTTTTCATCTCTTCTTGATCTGGATGTGTGTGTGTGTGTGTGTGTGTGAGTGTGTGATTCAAGGTCAAAATAAAACTTATTTGAATTCAGAATTTTCCTTCTCCTAGTCTAGTTGCCAAACAAAATCTAAAGAACCCAGTCCGTCCTAAAATTTACCAATAAATGGGAGAGAGAAGAGATAAATCCATGTCTTTCCCAAAGAGATTAACATGAAATGAAACGTCATCAATCTCGTCCTGGATTTGAACTCGGGTCTCTGATTACGTTTCCAAGGACCTGCGTTTGCCCAGTCGCCTGGGGCAGTAGAACACACCGACTGCATCCCAGCCGAGGGGTACCCCACCCCGCAACAAGTGTTCTGGATATGACACTGAACAATCTGATGGTGAGGTTCCAGTAATGCGAGAGCTTTGGGGAACGCAGAGTACTCCTTCATTGCCATCGCTCCCAGGTCCACTCTGGCCCGAAGGGATAACACCTGATAGGGTCCTATCAATGCGTAAAAAAGAACTAAATGGTGTACTTATGCTAAACTGAATTGCATAAAAAAGGACTGTTTTGACATTTAAACTGTGTACTTATGCTAAAATAAATTGTTTGGAATGGAACTGTTTTTGACATTGAAACTGGACTTACGCTAAATTGAATTGTTTAAAATAGAACTGTGAAATTTAATTGTGTGTAAACAAAAACTGTACTTATACTAAACTGAATTGTTTGAATTAGAACTGTTTGATTAAACTGAATAGCTTGAAATAGAAATGTTTTACAATTAAACTGTACTTATGCTAAACGTAACTGTTTGAAATAGATCAGTTTATTTCTATAAAAATGGATTTGGCATTAAATAATCTACAAAGGTTGATATGCCATAAAACTCAAATGAACAAGCAAACAATACGACCTATGGGTTATTATTTATGTTTGTAAAGTTTAAGTATTCCTTCAATGATTGATTGGCAGTTCTCGCTCTGAATTGTTTCTCACTGTCTTTGTCTTGTCCAGTTCCTGGCGGACCGTCTCTCAAGCAGAACCTCCCTATTGCACTAAAGTGCAGGGTTAATGAGAACGCTCTGAAGTTTGCAGTAGTATGCTGATGGGAGAGTAATTTTTATTTTTATTTTTTATTCATTTATTTTATTTATTTGTTTTTTTTTTTTTTTTTGGCGCTCCCACATGCACAAATCTGTGTCATTTCCCACGATTACCAACAGGCCCCGTGCCGCGTTTTGTCAGCGTGGGAGGACGAAGACCTTCTCTTCCCACACATCTCTCGGCTTTCTTTTTATTTTTAATTTTTTTTTTGTTTATTTGATTTGATTTTTTTTTTTAAATCTATCTTCGCTTCTCGTGCCATTTCTCTTTGTTTTTCTGCCTACCGACTTCCGCGTCAGTGACTGTCTCGATCTGTTGTATCTAATCTTTTGTTTCAGTTCTCTCTCTCTCTCTCTCTCTCTCTCTCTCTCTCTCTCTCTCTTTACTCAATGTTACTTCCTCCTTTTCACTCAAGTCCCAATCTTCTCATTCTCTTTATTCAACTCACTTGCCTCTTCTTTTTATTCTTATTTTCTTCTTTTATTGATCCTTTCTTCTTCTTCTTCTTCTTCTTCTTCTTCTTCTAATTATTATTATTATTATTATTAATTCTTTTTTATTTTCTCTTCTTTTCTTCTCGTTATTTCTTTTTTCTTCTTCCTTTCTTCTTCTTCTTCTTCTTCTTCTTCTTCTTCTTCTTCTTATTATTATTATTATTATTATTATTATTATTATTCACTCGAATTTTTCATCACTTCTCTTCTGTCATTTATCATTTCCTCTTCTTCTTCTTCTTCTTCTTCTTCTTTGTTTTTTTCTCTTCTTCTTCTTCTTCTTCTTCTTCTTATTCTTATTATTATTTTTAGTAATTCTTTTTTTTATTTTTCTCCTCTTCTTTTCTTCTTCTTCTTGTTCTTCTTCTTGTTCTTGATATCTTTATTTTATCAATTTTTTTGTTGTCTTCGGCGCTCTCAGTAACTTCAATCGTCTGCGTTTCCGTCCTCTTAGTTAACCTTGAAATTTTATTTATTTATTTATTTATTTATATACATACTTATGTTTTCTGATTTTATCTCTAGTTAAATGAAAATGGCTGACTTTTTATAGAGAACGTCTCACAAGAAAATAAAGATTTTTTCTCGGAACCGAAACTCAACTTTCCCAAAACCCCACAACGGCCCCTCGCCAGCTTTTTTTTTTTTTTTTTTTTTTTTTTTTTTACTAAGCTTCTTTTTCTTTTCATTCTTTTAATGCGTTTCAGATTCTGTTTTTTAATGTTGTTATCTCTCTCTCTTAATACCCCGCAAGGCACCAACTATATGGCCACCTGCCTCATATCACGAAAAGTATCCAAGTTAGACGAACCAGACATGCAGGACACTGCTGGAGAAGTAGGGACGCGCTCATAAGTGATGTACTCCTATGGACCCCCACATATGGCCGAGCAAAAGCAGGACGACCAGCTCGAACATGCATACTGCAGCTATGTGAGGTTACGGGATGTAGCCCTGAAGACCTGCCAGAGGCGATAAACGATAGGGAGAAGTGGCGAGAGAGAGTCAGGGATATCCGTGCTCGCGACACGACATGATGATGATGATGATCTCTCTCTTGGAGATATCTTTACCCGGATTTTGATAGTTGGTTTTACACTGAAATCTGAGTGATATCAAGTTTCACCTGTTCTCTTCTTAATATTCTAGTTTCTAATTGATCTTAAGAGTGCTGTGATATGGATCGATCTTTTTCTGGCCTCTGGTTCGTGCATACACTATTTTGTCAAATTTTAATCTCTTGCACAATTTCCTGTCGATCACTTTTCCCACCCAGTCATGCCCACTCTTGTATTCCTTTTATACCAGTTAGCTGTATTCGCTTATAATGTGATTAACCGTTTTTGTCTCTTTTAACGCATAACCTACATTAGCTATTATAATAGTAACTCCTATGTAGTCTTCGTCATTTTATCGATACTATAACGCTGGTAAGTCCTCTTCCTCCTTTTTCTTTCTTATATTCATATTTGCCAACCCCTCCGTTCGGGCAGGATATGACACAAGGAGTTTAACAGGTTTGAATTCAGAGTTTTCCTTCTCGTAGACTAGTTGTCTCACCAAGGCTGAAGAACCTAGTCTGCCCTACTATTTACCCATAGCTGAAGGGAGAATAATTGGATTCATACCTTTCCCAAGGGTATTAGTACTATGTGAAATGCAATCAGCCTCCTCCAGGAATTGAACTCGCGTCGCCGTGTCCATTTCCTACAACGATAACCATTACACTACGGGCACTTCCTTACCCATTATCACCATATAACCTACTCTTGCTATTCTGTTACGTATTGTTTATCGTTCTTATGGCGTTGCATTGTGCTGCTCTTAGGAGAGATTCAGTTTCTCTCTTGTGATATCTTTTTTGTTGCCATGTCCAGGTCTTCTCGTGTCTAATCTCAGCAATTTGTTGCTTGAAATATCCGTACAGTTATTTTTCTTCCCATTTCTGTTTCTGACTTTTTGTTGTTTTTCTGTTTGTTATATTACTGGCTGCTATCATTAGTTTTTCTTAACTCTTTTTTATATTGTACTCGAGTCATTGTATTGATGCGTCTACACAATCCTAAATGCAGGCGAATCCTCTTCCTCCTTCTTTTCTGGACACATATGATCTACGTCATTTCCCGAGAGTAAGGCCTTTCGTATAGTCATCAGTTGTTATGTCCATTGGTTCCAATTGTATTTATTTGTCTATTTTAATAATGGCCCTGATTATTATTATTATTATTATTATTATAGTTTTGACGTCCACAGCTTAGCTTTCGATGTTTTTTTTAATATTTCAATTATGGTTATTTGTTTATTGGGGTTTTTTTTTTTTTGCTTTTTCATTTTTTTCATTTTTGTTTTTTTTTTTGTTTTTGGTTTGTTTTTTTTGTTTTTCTCGAGAGCTGCGAAATAACCGGGTCCTGTTATTTCGCAGCTCTTGAGCCGGTCCGTACCCACCATCCGCGGCGCTCTACAATTGGTTCGAATTGTATTTATTTGTCTATTTTAATAATAATAATAATAATAATAATAATAATAATAATCAGGGCCATTATGCCCTGATTATTATTATTATTATTATTATTATAGTTTTGACGTCCACAGCTTAGCTTTCGATGTTTTTTTTTAATATTTCAATTATGGTTATTTGTTTATTGGGTTTTGTTTTTTTTTTTTGACTTTTTATTTATTTTTGTTTTTGTTTTAGTTTTGTTTTGTTTTTTGGGGGGTTTTTTTGTGGTTTCTTTTTTTTTTTTTTTCTCGGACTTTCTCTTTGATTGTTACAATTACAACCGCCATTGCTCTTCTTTTCTTTTGGACTTGTGCCCGAAAAATCAAAAGCTTAACAAATATAATTAATACAGATACCTACGCATGTTTTTGAGGGGTGGATGTTTTGTGGAAGGTGGGGTACTTCTTCCTCTTCTCCTTTATTGACGCAGACCAATGATACCTGAAATGGATTCTCCCGCCTTCTTTTCCGTCTCGCAGACTTCGGAATTATATAGGATAGATGTTAGTAGGTCAAAGAATTAGGCAACTATCAAGGTTGTCGGAATGGTGTTGATAGTTTGGCATTAAATCAACATGCGAGTCTGTGTTGAAATTACGAGGGGTGCTCCAAACGTACAGCTTCTTTTTTATTTTCACATAAACCACAATCCACCACCGCAGCTATTCAATCCTCGAAGGGGATTCCCTGTAGTGAACTGTGACATTGTAATAAAAGAGTTCGAACTTGAGTCGCACTATTACGTTCACTTTCGGACTAATACCCTTGGGAAAGGCATGAACCATCTTATACCCCTTGCAATGGGGGTAAATAGTACTATAACAGTTCTTCCACAAAAGACGATTTTGGCATTAAATAACCCTCGAAGTTTGATATGCCATTCAGAAAAGAAACCAAACCAGACCAAATGAACGATTGCTTTGAGGGAGTTCCTGGAGTGTAGTGGCTAACATGATGAACTGCGACATTGTAGTCTGCGAGTTCGAACTCTAGTCTCATTATTTGGTTCCCTTTCAAACAAATACCCTTGGGAAAGGCATGAACCCTCTTATCCCCTATGGGGGTAAATAATACCACTTCTACAAAAGATGATTTTGGCATTAACTAACCCTCGAAGTTTGATATGCCATTAAACAAAGACACCAAACCACAACTGATACAGGAAACTCTATAACATCATTGCTCAAAACAGTCAAACTATTTTTCCACATACGATCATCGACTGAAAAGTTCATAGGCTGACCAAGATACTTTCATTGTATGTGATCGAATGAGGTTTATTTTTCAACAAAGTTTCCATTACGATCCACTCCGTTCTTCTGTAGATGTTTCAGTGCTCGGAACCCATTGATTAAAAAAGTTATCAACAGCAGATATGACGTCATCATCTGAACTTTTTAGCCGATGAATTTTTCAGTCCATTATTGGCTGGCTCATCGGCAGAGCCTGTAATATACCATCTACATTCATTGCAGAAGAGAGGATACCCATTCAACAAAAAAAAAGGGTAAACTTAGAATACGTTGCAGTGAGTTAAACCCACTGCCACTAAAAAGGGGGTGACCTAAGTATGACACTAAACTGTATTTGATGAAGAGACTCCAATTCTGGAGACCCGGAGAATGGGAAGTACCTCTTAATTCCTATTATTCCCAGGTTTACGCTGACCTGAAATAGTAGTACCTACTAGGATCCTCTCTATGGGTAAAATAGAAGTGTTTTGAAATTACTCATATTAAGTAGATTTGGTTTGGTTTGGTTTCTTTGTTTCATGGCATGTCAAACTTCGCGGGTAATTTAATTCCAAAGCTATCCTTGTAGAAGAACAGTAGCAGTACTTTTTAAGCCATGGTTAGGAAGATAAGGGGGTTCATGCCTTTCCCAAGGGTATAAGTCCCAAAGTGAACGTAATCATATTTACCAACCTCTCCGCTCGGGCAGGATATGACACAAGGTCAATTTTTAAGCGGAGTTTAACAGGTTTGAATTCAGAGTTTTCCTTCTCCTAGACTAGTTGCCTCACCAAGGCTGAAGAACCTAGTCTGTCCTACTATTTACCCATAGCTGGAGGGAGAATAATTGGATTCATACCTTTCCCGAGGGTATTAGTGCTATGTGAAATGCAATCAGTCTCGTCCGGGATTTTAACTCGTGTCGCCGTGTCTATTTCCTACGACGATAACCATTACACTACGGGCACCTCCTAAAGTGAACGTCATAGAGCGACTGGAGTTCAAACTCGCATCTTACGATATTGCAGTCAAGAACATTAACAACTACGATATATGGATTCCCCTCTTCGTTGTCGATAAGTTAGCGTGCGAAATAAAAAAAATCAATCCCTGAAGGCTCAAGTCTTTAAATGTAAGCTGCAGACAACGGACTGACTGAAAGATATTAAACGTCATGAAATCGCCAGAATATCTTAGGCAATGACTAAGCAAACATTGCGGAACTTCAGGATGAGGCTTTAAGATTGCATTTCGATTATATAATCTTTTAAACAATGTGATAACAATAAAATAAAAAAGCAAAATAGCAAATGTTCTTTCTTAAAGTAAAGTTTCAATTTTCAATAATATCTCTGTTGCCTAGTTTATTTCCATTCTAAAACCGAGAGACAATTCTCTGTTTTTGGCTTGGTTTAGTTTCTTTGTTTAATGGTATGTTAACTTTCGTAGCTCATTTAAGATATCCCTATGGGATAATATTAGTAATACAATTTAATTCATAGCCGGAAGAATAAGGGGTTTCATGCCTTTCCCAAGGGTATATGGTCTTTTATTATTATTATTATTATTATTATTTACTCCTTGAGAGTTTTTCACTTCAGCGTTAGCAGATAGTCTTTCCCTGGAGTTTGAGTGACAGCAAATCTCCTCAAGTCTCCAGAACTCTGTATTCTGGCCGTTCTCAATAATGCTGTCGTTTGGATGGTCTCCACTCGTCTTCCAACCTCCAAGTCCTCCACTCCCTTTAATAATCCATTGGTGACTGCACCGAAAGCAGCAGGCACGATTGGTATAATTGTCACCTACATGTTCCATAGTGTTTTCAATTCCCTAACAAGGTCGAGATACATATCCTTCTTTTCACTTTCAGTTTTATTCTGTGGTCAGCCGGAACAGGAAAGTCTACAATTTTGAAAATTCTCTTTTTTTTTTCTTTTCTTTTTTTTTTTTTTTTTTTGTTGATTACAATAAGCTCTGGTCTTCTGGCCGAGATTAGATGATCCATCTGTATGTCAAAGTCTCATGGGAGTTTGTGTGTGTCATTGTCTAGGTCAGATGCTGGTTTGTGCATATACCATTTGTTCGTATGGTCACATGTATTATTATTATTATTATTATTATTATTCCTTGAGAGTTTTTCACATCAGCGTTAGCTGGTGGTCTTTCACTGGAGTTTGAGTGACAGCAAGTCTCTTCAAGTCTCCAGAACTCTTCTCAGTATTCTGGCCGTTCCCAAAAATGCTGTAGTTTGAATGGTCTCCACACGTCCTCTAGCTTCCAAGTCCTCCAGTCCCTTTAATAGTCCTTCAGTTAATGAACCGAATACACCAATCACAATTGCTATAATGTTCCATAGTTTTTTTCAATTCCCGAGCAAGGTCGAGGTACTTATCCTTCTTTTCACTCTCTTTCAGCTTTATTCTGTGGTCAGCCGGAACAGCGAAGTTGACAATTTTGCAAGTTTATTATTATTATTATTATTATTATTATTATTATTTCTCTTTTTTCACATTAGTGGCAACTGAAATTTGGGTGACAACGTGTCTCTTCAGCTTTCCAGGACTTTGCTAAATATTCAAGATGATCTCTGTAGTGCTGTACTCTTGGCTGTCTTAATTCTACTTCTAGATTCCCGTTTCCTAAGTCTTTTTTCCACGTTCTTCGAGATTGTTCCTTTGGCTCCCGTTATGTTTGGTAACACTTTCACATTCATATTGCATCATCCTTTCAGTTCTCCAGCAAGGTCTAGGTATTTTACCAATTTTCGGCATGGCTTACTTTCACTTTGAAAGTAAAGGAAACGATCTCTAACAGCAAAATCTTCTAATTGATAAGTTCATTTTTTTTGTTAATTAAAATTCATCCCGTCTTCTGACCTAGATGATGGGATTTTTTCTTTTATCTCAAAATCCCAGGGAATTTTGATTCTTAGGAATCGTTTACATATGTTGTAACTGTCCAAGTGAAAGCACAAGTCTCATCCACTCTCCAATGAACTACTTGCCGATCTCAACAGTACTGTGATCTGAAAAATCTGAATTCTCTTTTGGACTTTTACTTTCTTCATTTTCAAGGTTCTTTGAGATTGGTGCGAGTGGTCCAATTACTTTCACCTGCAAATTTCACAATTTTATTTAGCCCAGTCGGCAGGGGCTGTAGAATGCACCCACTGCATCTCTGCCCAGTGGTAACCCCACCAACTCCACAATGAGTGTCTAGGAGATAACTGTAAACAATCTGATGACGAGGCTCCTGTAATGCTGGAATTTTGGAGAATGCAGAGTATACCTTCATTGCCATCGATCTCAGGCCCACTCTGTTCCGGAATGGTAGCACCTGATAGGGTCCTATTTATGAGTCAAATAGAAGTGTTTGACATTTAAACTGGGTGCTTTGACATTTAAAATGAGTGCAAACAAACGACTTAAGATAAACTGAATTGCCTGTAATAAAACTGTTTAATCATTTAATTGCATAATTGAATTGATAGTGATACACAGCAATACTTGAAACTATTTAACTTTGTTGACATGCTAAACTGAATAGTTTGAAATAGAACTGTTTTTACATTTAACCGTGTATAAACAAATGACTGATGTTTAATTGAATTGATTGTGATATATAGCAATACTTACGACCATTTAACTTTGGTGACATGCTAAACTGAATAGTTTGAAATAGAACTGTTTTTACATTTAACTGTGCATAAATAAATGACTGATGTTTAATTGAATTGTTCGTGTTAAATAGTAATACTTGAAACTATTTAACTTTGTTGAAATGCTAAACTGAATTGCTTGAAATAGAAGTGTTTGATCATTTAACTGTGTGTAAATAAATGACTGATGTTTAATTGAATTTTTCGTGTTAAATAGTTATACTTGAAACTATTTAACTTTGTTGACATGCTAAACTGAATTGCTTGAAATAGAAGTGTTTGATCATTTAACTGTGTGTAAATAAATGACTGATATCTAATTGAATTGTTCGTGTTAAATAGTAATACTTGAAAACATGTAATTAAGTGCAAACAAATGATTAATAGTAAACAGAATTATTCCCATTAGATACAAATAAGTTTAACAATTTAACTCTGGGCCAAAAAAAAAATGAGTTTAGACTTGTTTAAAAATGTTTACTACAAAATGAATTTAGAAATCATATAAATATACGTATAAAAAGGATTTGGCATTAAATAACCTGAAATAGTTGATATGCCATAAAACCAAACCAAACTGATGTTTAATTGAATTTTCAGTGATAGATAGCAATGCTTAGAACCATTTAACTTTGTTGACTTATGCTAGAATGAATTGTTAGAAATAGAACTGTTTGATTATTCAACTCTGTGTAAACAAATGACTGATGCTTAATTGAATTGTTAGTGATACATAGCAATACTTGGAACCATTTAACTCTGTCGATTTATACTAAAATGAATTGTTAGAAATAGAACTGTTTGATTATTCAATTCTGTGTAAACAAATGACTGATGCTTAATTGAATTGTTAGTGATACATAGCAATACTTGGAACCATTTAACTCTGTCGACTTATACTAAAATGAATTGTTAGAAATAGAACTGTTTGATTATTCAACTCTGTGTAAACAAATGACTGATGCTTAATTGAATTGTTAGTGATACATAGCAATACTTGGAACCATTTAACTCTGTCGATTTATACTAGAATGAATTGTTAGAAATAGAACTGTTTCATTATTCAACTCTGTGTAAACAAATGACTGATGCTTAATTGAATTGTTAGTGATACATAGTAATACTTGGAACCATTTACTCTGTCGACTTATACTAGAATGAATTGTTAGAAATAGAACTGTTTGATTATTCAATTCTGTGTAAGCAAATGACTGATGCTTAATTGAATTGTTAGTGATACATAGCAATACTTGGAACCATTTACTCTGTCGACTTATACTAAAATGAATTGTTAGAAATAGAACTGTTTGATTATTCAATTCTGTGTAAGCAAATGACTGATGCTTAATTGAATTGTTAGTGATACATAACAATACTTGGAACCATTTACTCTGTCGACTTAAACTAAAATGAATTGTTAGAAATAGAACTGTTTCATTATTCAACTCTGTGTAAACAAATAACTGGTGTTTAATTGAATTATTAGAGAAAACATTTAACTCTGAGCAAACAAATGATTAAAAGTAGATAGAATTATTCATGCTGGATAGAAATAAGTGAAACCATTTTACTGAGTCTCAAAAAAAAAAGTTGAGCTCAGGCTCGTTTAAAAATGTTAAAAATTTGTTTAGAAATCCTATATTTAATGTATATGTATAAAGAGAATTAGCATTAAATATCCTACAATGTTTAATATGCCATAAAACCTAACCAAACCAAACAAATTAATTTTAACTCTATAATCTGATGGAACGGTGAAGTCCACAAATAGACACGTTCGTATTTTCTTATTTCTTACAAGGTCCGTTCCTTTGGCCGGGATTGCTTAATCAGTTTTTAATCTCAAAAACACCGAGTTTTTGTGGCTCTTATTTTTTGGATAGTTTTTTTTTTTAAGTCCTTGTACAATTTCTCCGTGTGACTAAATTTTAGTCGTTTGCACAATTCCCGGTTGATCATTTTTTCACCCAGTCGTGTCTTCACTTGTACTTTTTCGCTGCCAGTTTACTTATCATGTGGTTCACTCATTATTTTCCCCGCTTAATTTCATCTACACTTGTCATTCTTTTGGTTCCTTTTTACTTAATGTGCTCTTATGACGTTATTTTGTGCTGCTATTAAAAAAGAATTCCTTTTCTCTTTTCAGGTTTTCCTTTTCTTAGCCGTCTCCTTATAATATCGAGTGCCCAGTCGGCTGGGGCTGTAGAATACACTGACTGCACCTCTGCAGAGGGGTAAGACACCCCACCTAACGAGTGTCATGGATATGACACTAAACAATCTAATGGTGAGGTTCTAGAGATACTGGAGCATCGGGGAATGCTGAGTACCCCTTCATTGCCATCGCTCCCAGGTCCACTCTGGCCCGGAGTGGTTGCACCTGATAGGGCCCTATCTATGGGTTAAATAGAACTAACAGCATACTTATGCTAAACTGAATTGTTTGAGTAAACTGAATAGCTTGAAATAGAAATATTTTTGACAATTAAACCGTACTTACATTTAAACTCCGTGCTTATGCTTAACTGAAATATTTGAAATAGAACTGTTTTTCGACATTAAAACTGTATTTACACTTAACTGAATTGTTGAATAGAACTGCTTGAATAGTTTGAAATGGAAATGTTTTTGACAATTAAACTGTGTACTTATGCTAAACTGAATTGTTTGAAATAGAACAGATTATTTACATAAAAATGGATCTGGCGTTAAGTAACCTACAAAGGTTGATATGCCATAAAACCCAACAAACCAAACCAAACCTTATAATATTGAGTGCCTGCCATTTCCTTAGTTTATCGATATTTAACTCTTTGCGAGTTTTTCATGCCCGCGTTAGCTGTTGGTCCTTCACTGGAGTCTGAGTGACAGCAAATTTCCCAGGAATCTTCTCAGTATTCTAGCCGATCTCAACAATGCTGTGGTGTGGATGATCTCCATTCTTCCTCTGATTTCCGTTTCAAGTCTTTTTCCAAGACTTTAGACATAGCTCCAAAGGCACCAACTGCAATTAGTACCACCGTCACCCACATGTTCAACAGAGTTTTTTTAGTTAGATGGCAAGATCCAAATATTTGTGTATTTCTTTTATTTTCGCTCAACGGCCTGAGAGGGGTGTCCACGTGGTGTAATGGTTAAAGCGATGGACTGCGGAATCGTCGTACGCGAGTTCATACTCCAGTCGCACTATTACGTTCACTTTCGGACAAATACCCTTGGGAAAGATATGAACCCCCTTATCCTCCCAGCTATGGGTTAAATAGTACCACTACTGTTCTTCTCGGAGAATGGCTTAGGCATTAAATAACCTACAAAGGTTGATATGCCATTAAACAAAGAAACCAAACGAAACCAATCAATGGTCTGACTGAACGGTAAAATCCACTAGATGAAATTTTCTTTTTGTTAATCAATACTGGATGTGGTCTTTTATCTGGGATTTGAGGGATCAGTTTGTCTCAGAATCCCTGAGAATTTTATACGTCTCATTCTACAGGACGGATTCTGGTTTGTGCATATAATATCTGATATTATGGCCAAATTTTAATCTCTTGCACAATTCCCAGTGAATCACCTTTCCCACCCAGTCGTACCAAGTCTTGTAAACTTTTTGAGCTATTTTGCTGCATTCACTTATGTGATTAACTGTTTCATCTCATTCTCCCCATACCCTACACATGCTATTCTGTTAATTATTTTACTCATTTGAGACTTCTTCACACCAGCGTTAGCTGATTGTTTTCCACTGAAGTCTGAGTGACAGCAGGTCTTTTCAATTCTCCAGGACTCTCCTCAGTATTTTAGCCGATGTTAGTAATGCTATAGTCTAGATGGTCTCTACTTGTCCTCTGCTATCTAAATCTTTCAGTCCCTTTACCAAGCCTTTGGAGATTGTGCCAAGTATACCAATTACAACTGGTATCATCGTAACCTTCATGTTCTATTTTTTTTTTTTTTTTTTTTTTAGTTCTCTAGTAAGGTCTAGATATCTATTTGTCTTTTCACCTTCTTTTACTTTTTACTCTGTGGTCTGCCGGGACGGCAAAGTCCTAAATTCGGCAGGTTTTCTTTTTTCATCTTACTTTTTTTATGATTATCAATAGATCTGGTCGTCTGGCCGAGATTAGGTGATCCTGTTGTATCTCAAAATCCCAGAGAAGTCTGTGCGTCTCATATTATTATTATTATTATTATTCGTTGCTCAATTTTTAAAAATGATAAAACAATAGAGTTGAAAAACAAGTATCTATCTATCTATCTATCTTTTTCTACAAATTGTCGCATTACAATCATTTATTTACTTTCTATCTATCTATCTATCTATCTATCTTTCGACTTACTCTCAAATCAAGCTGGACATACCGGACAACGCGAGATCACTGAAGTCAAATAACGATCGGTTCGGTATTTGACAGAGTTGACCAATTTGGAAAGGCAGGTATCGTAAGCAACTTAGCAGTTGTATTCCCTTGTGAACAAATCACGATAAAAAAACAAATTGAGCAACGATGAGCTTGTCCAGTATTGAATGAGTGACAAAGCAAATCTATGTAAATAACAAGTTAAGCAATGATGAGCCTGTTCAGTACTTGAATAAGTAACAACTTCTGTTACCATAAGCAACCCGACCCCCTGTGTGCGCAAGCAAGTCATAGTAAATAACAAGTTAAGCAATGATCAACCTGTTCACAGCTTAAATGAGTAAGTACCGTAAGCAACCTGACACCTGTGTACGCGACAAAGCAAATTATCTATCTATCTATCTTATCTGTCTATCTCTTTCCTTTGCTGTTTTAAATATGTTTTTAATCATGTGTGCATATCAGTGATCCAGTTAAGCCAAAAGAAGATGTCTCCCAATCTAAAGATGGTCTGCCTCCAGAGGAAAGGAATATGGAAGGATTACTTCGTTTGCTGCCATAACAACAGCCCAGAAATTATAGGGTAAATTTCCATGGCAATGGCGAGAAAGGGCAGGTAAAAGAAAAAAAGAAAGAAAGAGAGACAGGCAAACAAATAGTTGAAAGAAAGGAAGAACAAAAGAAAGAAGGTCTAGGTACTTGAAAGAAAGAAAAAAGAGAGCAAAACGAAAGTAAGAAAGAAGAGAGGCAAAAGAAAGAAAGAAAGAAAGAAAGAAGGTCTAGGTAGTTGAAAGAAAGAAAGAAAGAAAGAAGGCCTAAGTAGTTGAAAGAAAGAAAGGAAGAAAGGAAGAAAGAAAGAAGGTCTAGGTAGTTGAAAGAAAAAAAAAGAGCCAAACGAAAGAAAGAAAGTTGAGAGGCAAAAGAAAGAAAGAAAGAAAGAAAGAAAGAAGGTCTAGGTAGTTGAAAGAAAGAAAAAAAAGAGCCAAACGAAAGAAAGAAAGTTGAGAGGCGAAAGAAAGAAAGAAAGAAAGAAAGAAAGAAAGAAAGAAAGAAAGAAAGAAAGAAAGAAGGCCTAAATAGTTGAAAGAAAGAAAGAAAGAAAGAAGGTCTAGGTAGTGGAAAGAAAGAAAAAAAAAGAGCCAAACGAAAGGAAGAAAAAAAAGACGCAGACAAGAAAGAAAGGCCGACCTAAAAGAAGTAAAAAAAAAAAATAAAACATGCAAGAAAGAAAGAAAGAAAAAGAAAAAAAATTTAAACTCAATCACCACATGAAATAAAAGTGGTTGGCGAAGAAAGGAAGTTACTTTAGGGAGTGGGTAATTTAAGGGAAGTGTGCCAAGGGAGAAAGATCAACAAAGGGAGAAGAGAATGAAGAAGGTGAGGAGGAGATAACAACAACAACAGCAACAACAGCCAGGTGAGCAACTTGGAGCCATTTGGAAGCAGGGCGGGTGAACATCACATGCACGAGGCAGAACAATGTGAACGGATTACAGGAATCGGGTAAGAGGGGTGTGGTAGGGATTGGTTAATATCGAAAAGGAAGAGTAAAGTGTTAGAGGCTGGTTAATCCAAAATAACGACACCTTTCCGATCTAAAAGCTTCCTCCTCCTCCGCCTCCTCCTCTTACATCTTCACCATCTTCTCCAACTTCTCTAACAATTTCCTTTTCTCTACCTATCCTTACTCTCTTCTTGATCTCCACCAGTTTTAATATGTATGTGTGTACATTCATATGTATGTCTATCTATATACGTATATATATATGTGTGTGTGTCTGTGTGTGCGCGTGCGCGTGTGTATCTGTGTGTATGTGAACCAGACTAGGAACAAGTTAGTATTGCAATCAATCGAAAGTTTTGTTTCTTCAGTCAGCCAATCATTCTAACTCGCTTCCTCCATGTCTCTGTATAAAGCAATATATATATATATATATATATATATATAAGTTGGCCGACCGTAGTCAAGGGCGACCCAAAGGCTTCCTTTTCATTAGCTACTTCACCGAAGTGTAGGGGAGAACGCTACTCTTCTCTGGATTGCTCCACTTACCCTTGATCCGTACCTTATGATGCTGAGTGTTAATCAAGGAGGTATCGAGTACCATTTTTTGAGTCTTTGGTATGAATTTTACTTTGTCAATGAATTATTTTCTTCTTGTGAACTATATAACATGGTCCGGTTGTTTGGCCTGGATTTAGCTGACCTGAGAATTTTGTGTCCTTTATTCTCCATGACAGATTCTGATCTGCACATATTGACATTTGGCTGGCCGTGTGGATTCGTGAATCGCATAACAGGATGTGCATATGTCTTAAGGTAAACGAGAGACCACGGAAATGCCACACGAATTTCGTAGGAAGAGCGTTGGCGCCCGAAAAATATATAACGACGGAAGTTTTCAACCCCATGCAGTAGAGTCAGCAGTCAGTGGAGTGAGACTAAGCAGGGACCAGAAATACAGACCTCATGCCATTTCAGGCGCTAGCCAGAGGGAGGTGCAGACGGACCCTGTTTGAGAAGCGGACCTGTATCAGGCTCCTGTGCAAGTAGCACGAAGAAGAAACGATGATTAAATGTGTTTAAATGTGCCACCCTTGAGGAGGCAGAGCATAGAAGTAAGGTTCTCTGAAGGTATGGTGTCATCATCATCTTGTCGTGCCATCGGCACGGATATCTCTGACCCTTTATCGCCACCTCTCCCTAGCGTTCATTGCTTCCGGCAGGTCCTCATGGCTACGTCCTGTATCTTCACAGAGTTGCTGTATGTAGGTTCGAGCTGTTCGCCCTGCTTTTGCTCGGCCATGCGAAGGGATCCATGGTAGTACATCACTTATGAGCTCGTCCCTACTTCTCCAGCAGTGTCCTGCATGTCTGGTTCGTCTAACTTGGATAGTTTTCGTGATGGGTGGTAGGTGGCCGTACAGCTGCTGCTTTGTTGGGTGTTGCCTCAAGTACCTATTCAATATTGCTTGCAACATTCTTGTGTAGTTGCCGTCAAGCTTTTTCTCCAGCCGTTTAGTTAGCGTCCAAGTAGTGCATCCATATAGCAGTGTCGACACGATCGCTGCTTGGAAGAAACCGCGATTCATTTTATTGGTCAGGTCTGACTTCCATATGACCGATAGCCTATTCATGGCTGTCCATGCCTTTGTTAGTCACGTGTCGATGTCTGTCTCGGACGAGCATTTCCTGACTCTCTCTCTCTCTCTCTCTCTCTCTCTCTCTCTCTCTCTCTCTCTCTCATGCAACCATTTCGACATCTTTCGTGATAAACGAGAGATTATATTTTTATGAATAAGTGCTATTGTTCCTTTATCCCCTGATATACAACACTTTGTCTGAATGGTCAAAATTCAATCGTTTGCACAATTCCCTGTGCTCTTCCCTACCCAGTCGTCCCTGCTTTTGTACTATTTCTAATATCAGTTTGCTGCATTCGCTAATAATCATTATTTTTTTAATTTTTATTATTATATTTCTTGCGAGTTTTTCACACCAGCATTAGCTGATGGTCTTTCATTGGAGTTTGAGTAACAGAAAACTTCTTCAAGTCTCCGGGACTCCTCTCATTATTCTCGCCGATCTTAATAATGCCGTAATCTGGATGGTCTCCACTTTTCTGATTTTTAAGTCATCCAGTACGTTTACCATTCCTCAGAGGATTGTTCCAAGTGCACCAATTTCAATTGCTATGATCGTCACCTTCGTATTCCATCATTTGTTTTCTTTTTGGTTCTCGAACCAGATCTTGGTATTCGTCTCTCTTTTCGCTTTCTTTTAAGTTTACTCTGTGGTCTACCGGGACGACAAAATTCACTATTCGACCGGTTCTCTTTTTTTCTTCTTTTTTTCACTATCAGTAGGTCTGTTCGTCAGGCCGAGATTAGGTGATCTGTTTGTATCTCAAAATCGCTGCTAATTGTATGCATCTCCTCCAGGACTGATTCTGGGTTGTGTATATACCACTTGTTCGTGTGGTCATTATTAATCCACTTTCTATTCATTTGTACCAATTTTTTCTTCCTTCAACTTCACCTGTTTTACCGCAAACTAATTTTTTTCTCATTCGTTGTTGTTGAATTAGTAGTAGTGACAATTTTTGTTATTATTGGTTTAAATATTGCTTTTCGCGTTCTTTTTTCATTAACTTCACCTTCTGTCCTCCCTCTCAATTTTCCTATTCCACTCCTACCCCCCCCCATCTCTTCCTTGTATATTTCCTATCGACATCATCTTCATATTCTTCTCGAGTATATTTTTCATTTTTCCTCTTCTCACCATTATTATTTTCTTCTCGTATTCTTCTTCTTCTTCTTCTTCTTCCCCTCATCATTACATTCTTTTTGTATATTTCTTTTTTCTTCTTCTTCTTCTTCTTCTTCTTCTTCTTCTTCTTTATTTCTTATCATCATCATTACATTCTTCTTGCATATTCTTCTTCTTCTTCTTCTTCTTCTTCTTCTTCTTCTTCTTCTTCTTCTTCTTCTTCTTCTCATCATTACATTCTTCTCGCATATTTCTTCTTCTTCTTCTTCTTCTTCTTCTTCTTCTTCTTCTTCTCATCATTACATTCTTCTTCTTCTTCTTCTTCTTCTTCTTCTTCTTCTTCTTCTTCTTCTTCTTTATTTCTTATCATCATCATTACATTCTTCTTGCATATTTCTCTTCTTCTTCTTCTTCTTCTTCTATATTTTTATCGTCATCATCATCTTGTGTTTCTTCTTTTTTATTTTATCATCATATTATCATTACTACTACAACTACTACTACTAGTACTACTACTACAACTTCAGCTATCTCTGGTTACCAACGCTATACGAGTCACTTCCGCCTGCCAAAAAAAATAAATAAATAAATAAATAAAATTAAGATCTGCTGAAGATTTTCTCCCTGACAACTTCCCGGAAGTAATTAATAAATTTTTTGTTCGTCATTTCGCAACTGGCGGGGGAAAAACAGTTCATTCCTTGTAAGGTGCTCTTTCGCTCTTCACAACTTTTGCAACAGCAGACACCGACAAGAAAATTATAAACGAGATATTTGAAGGTTAAACAGCAAATGCATTTTGCAGCAAGAACATAAACACTAAAAGCGTACATGCCCGTGGTGTAATGGTTATCGTTGTAGGATACAGAAACGGCGACACGAGTTCAAATCCTCGACAAGGCTGATTAAATTTAACATTATGATAATACGCTTGGGAAAGGAATGAATTCAATTATTTAGATGGATCAGGCATGCAGGACACTGCTGGAGAAGCAGGGATGAGCTCATAAGGGATGTACTCCTATGGACCCCCACATATGGCCGAGCAAAAGCAGGACGTGCAGCTCGAACATACATACAACAGCTATGTGAGGATACGGGGTGTAGCCCTGAAGACCTGCCAGAGGAAATGAACGCTGGGGAGAAGTGGCGAGAGAGGGTCAGGGATATCCGTGCTAGCGATACGACATGATAATGATGATTCTCCCTCCAACTATGGGTAAATTGTAGGGCCGACTGGTTTCTTTAGTCTTGGTTAGGCAAACTGTCTAGAAGGAAAACTCTGATTTTAATCTTGTAAAACTCCGCTTAAAATTGGCCTTGTGTCACAAAGAGTTTGATTGATACATATATGGCTTGATGGTAAAGCGCAAAGCCCAACGTCGCTTATCTTGTATGTTTGCGTCGCCATAATTACAAAGTTTCGACTTACTCTCAAATCAAGCTGGACATACCGGACAACGCTAGATCACTGAAGTCAAATAACGATCGGTTCGGTATTTGACAGAGTTGACCAATTTGGAAAGGCAGGTATCGTAAGCAACTTAGCAGTTGTATTCCTTTGTGAACAAATCACGCTAAAAAAAACAAATTGAGCAACGATGAGCTTGTCCAGTATTGAATGCATGACCAAGCAAATCTATGTAAATAGCAAGTTAAGCAATGATGAGCCTATTCAGTACTTGAATAAGTAACCGCTTCTGTTACCTTAAGCAACCCGACCCCCTGTGTGCCTAAGCAAGTCATGGTAAATAACAAGTTAAGCAATGATGAACCTGTTCACAGCTTAAATGAGTAAGCACTTTTGATCAGTAAGTACCGGAAGCAACCTGACACCTGTGTACGCGACTAAGCAAATCATAGTAAATAACAAGTTAAGCAATGATGAGTCTGTTCACAACTTAAATGAGTGACCACTTTTGATCAGTATGTACCGTAATCATCCTGACACCTGTGTACGCGACTAAGCAAATCATAGTAAATAACAAGTTAAGCAATGATGAACCTGTTCACAAATTAAATGAGTGACCACATTTGATCAGTATATACCGAAAACAACCTGACGCCTGCGTACGCAACTAAGTAGATTATAGTAAATAAAAAGTTAAACAACGCTGAACCTGTTCAGCAAGGGCCGTAAGCAACCAAACGGTTGCGTGGAGAAATAAGGCAAATCTCAGTAGATAAGAAGTTAAGTGATTATGAGACTTTTCTCTCCCAAAATGAGTGACCATTTTTTAACTGCCGGGACTTTAAGCAATCTGACTCCTGAATACCATACTAAGCAAAAAATTGCAAATAACAATGAGGGATGTGTCTGTTCAATAAGTGAATATTAATCAGAACGAATGATACAAACAATGTGTAAACCAAAATAAACAAAATGCGATAAATAACTACTACCATATTTTGCTCGATCATCTCTCCGGCCATCTTCAGGTGCAAATTGCATTTGGCTAAATTCTAATTGCAATGGCCTCTCTTCTCTTCCTCGCTCTCTCTCTCTCTCTCTCTCTCTCTATATATATATATATATATATATATATATATATATATATATATATATATATATAAGGGTTTGTAAAAAAATAAAACGTTAAAACTAATTCTGTTTATAGGTTTAATAAATTTATTTAAACTTTTATATCTCTTGCATTCTAAATTTTATCTATCTATCTATCTCTGTGTGTATGTATATATATATTTCAAATCGGTTTGCTATTACTAGATTTATGGCACAGTCCGTTATAAAGACGTTTAAACAGTTTGGCACGACAGAGAATTTACCTGGCCGTGGAAGAAAACACAAATTATCACCGAGAACAGCATGTTAACTGTCGTGAGGTTGATATAAACTTAAGACTTGATTTGAAAGACATCACCAAAATTTTGTTGCTCAGTCGGCTGGGGCAGTAGAATACACTGACTACACCTCTGCAGAGGGGTAAGACCCCCCCCCCACGAGTGTCCTTATATGACACTAAACAATCTGATGGTGAGGTTCCAGCAGGGCTGGAGGTTTGGGGAATGCGGAGTACCCCTTCATTGCCATTGCTCCTAAGTCCACTCTGGCCCGGGGTGGTAGCACCTGATAGGGCCCTATCTATGGGTTAAATAGAACTAACAGCATACTTATGCTAAACTGAATTGTTTGAGTTAACTGAATAGCTTGAAATAGAAATGTTTTTGACAATTAAACCACGGCCACCTGCCCCCTATCACGAAAACTATTCAAGTTAGACGAACCATACATGCAGGACACTGCTGGAGAAGCAGGGACGAACTCAAAAGAGATGTACTCTTATGGACCCCCACACATGGCCGTGCAAAAGCAGGACGACCAGCACGAACATACATTCAGCAGCTATGTGAGGATACAGGATGTTGTCTTGAAGACCTACCTAGGGCGATGAACGATAGGGAGGAGTGGCGAGAGAGGATCAGGGATATCTGTGCTACCAGCGCGATATGATGATGATGATGACATTTAAACTGCGTGCTTATGCTTAACTGAAATATTTGAAATAGAACTGTTTTTCGACATTAAAACTGTATTTACACTTAACTGAATTGTTACATAGAACTGCTTGAATATTTTGAAATGGAAATGTTTTTGACAATTAAACTGTGTACTTATGCTAAACTGAATTGTTTCAAATAGAACAGATTATTTACATAAAAATGGATGTGGCGTTAAATAACCTACAAAGGTTGATATGCCATAAAACCCAACAAACCAACCAAAATTTTGGATACTGGCGCAATATAACGTTGTTTGAATAGAAATAGGTTGTATGGAAACCGACCACTATGAACCCCTCTTAACAGACCAGGTCTCATTGTTGTTCGGTTTTATTTTGCCAAAACGTTCTTGGACAAAGAAAATTGATTTAGGGAACAAATACTAAGGAGCGATAAAACAAAAATTGAGCTTTTTGGACAAAATGATGTACAGAAGATTTGGCACAAGAAAGGTGACTTCCCTCCTAAAGAACACAGTGCCATCATTATGAAGGCAGCTCGATGATTTTTACGGGTTGTTTTAGCTCAAAGGGGACTGGACAATTAATTGTAATAAGAAGAATAAATCTGGATAAAAACCTACAACTATAAGCACAAAATCTTAATCTAGGTAGGCGATTTACTTTCGAGCAAGATAATAATCCAAAAACGTCTGTCTAAACCAGTGACTGCTTGGCATTAGAAAACAAAGGTCACTGTTCTGCTATGACCTTCAATGAGTTCTAACTTGAATCCTATAAAAAGTCTATGGCAAAAATTGAAAGTTTGATCACCCAAAAACTTGAGGAATTAAAACGAGTGACCATAGAAGAATAGAACAAACTCCCAGAAAATATTTGTTCAAATCTCATCAAAAACTTTGGAAAACGATGCATCAAGTTATAAAGATGCTATTTACAATTGATATTGCGAAAATTGTTTAATTTTTCATAATGTATGAATAAGTTTGTCTTTGCCACTTTTGTTTATTTTTCTTCTCATATTCAGAAAAATTCAAACTATCCTTTTCAAAATTGAGTTTTATATTTCTTTCTTTTTTTTCTACATAATAACATAAAAAAAAATCTGGCATAATTTGAGTATTAAATTCTAAGAAATAGGTCAAAATATTCAAAATTCATGAGTGTACGAATACTTTTGTCGTTGACAGTTGCAGCATTTCTTCATTGATACATATTTGGCTGAACATAATAGACATTTTTTGTCTACATACTTTTTTGTTAATCCTTTCGAATTGCTGTATTGATCTTATGATATTCGGCGGGAATTAGTTGATAAATCTTCCATAATTAGTTATTTTCTTAGTTCTTATATATATTGTGTAGCTTTTGGTTTTCCAATTTGTTTCTATAAATAGCGTCAGTAGCTAAAGACATTTAAGTACATTAGCGCTGGTTTTAAAATTAATTCTATTTAGTTTGGGTTGCATATTCCGAATAGTGCCTTTAATATCTTTAGCTACTGACGCTATTTATAGAAAAAAATTCGAAAAGTAAACACTACACAATATATCAGTACAAACGCTCTTCTTACAAAGTAGTAATATACATGCAAAGTTACATTACTTTTGTAATACATCCTCCCCTGATGATGGCCCAAAGTTTGGCAGAAAGTACTTGGGAAATATATATATATATATATATATATATATATATATATAATGATTCGAGAAGCAACTGAAAATCAAAGTTTGGTTTTATATTTCTTACGAATGTCACTGCTACAATGATTTACTCTAATAAAAGTAATTCCCACAAATTTTCAGCCGCTTTTGTTTAAATATAGATTTTTTTTGTCAAAATTTCTAATATGAGGCTTGATAATTGTTATTACTTAGAATATTTGGACTATTGACCACATCTTTATTGTTATACAAGTGGGAATAGCAGGGAATGTTTGCTATTGCAAAATATTTTGTCCGGTAATGGTTGGTGGAGTTGGAGCGTTCTGCCCCTGTGAATCAAATAAAGGGTTCAGGTTCTGTGTGGATGGAGTTGGAGCGGTCTATATCCGTGGATCAAAGTTCTCTGTGAGCTACTGAGTCCGATATGAAACACTTGAAGAGAGGCCGAAGGACATATCAGACGAAACGTTGTGATGAGTTCAATAGTCCGAATATTGTAAGTAATAAGAATTGCGTTTTTTTTTATCAAACCTGAGGAAAGGTAGCCATGATTTCGGTATGAACACGTAGTTTTCATATTTTTCCGACATCTGGAAAACAGATTTTTTTTCATATATCTTTTTTCTTTCTTACAATCTCTCTCTCTCTCTCTCTCTCTCTCTCTCTCTCTCTCTCTCTCTCTCTCTCTCTCTCTCTCTATCTATCTATCTATCTATCTATCCGTGTATTTATACATATATACATATATGCCAGAAAACAAGATTTATTCATTTATATACTATTATTTCTTGCTGACGAATAAGATACTGCTGCCCCTGTGGATGACAGTTGCACTGAGCAAGATGCTTTTTTCTTCACAAATGATTCGAGTACTTTGACAACGTGGATCATTACTAGGAACGCAAGCGTTGTGGTGTTTGTTAAAAAATCTAGAAAATTCGGTTGTTTTCAAGAGTATTTTAAATGGGCGTCGACATCACGTGTTGTTTATGTCATGCGTGAGCGACTTAAACGCTGGTTTCAAGAGTAAATATTTAGAAAACAACTGTTAGCGATTACATGACCTTGACTAATTCAACACGAAACAAACCACATATTTAAAATTAAAAAAAAGATTTTTTTATCCATAGAACGAAGCAAGGTGGAATGTTAAAGTTCAGCCAATTTATACAATACCCGGCACTCGGTGCAATACACGACACCTAATGCAAAATCACAGTCACAGGATCGCAAAGGTTGTTCGTCAAATCTTCAAAAATTCATCTTCTGGCTTTTACAAACACTGCAACACTTAAATCCTTAATTATAACTATATTCGAAATACACATAATGTGGCTGGTTATTTTGTATTCATGAAAATCAGTCCTAAAAGACAATCAAAATCGTTCAAATGACATGATCCAGACGAATAACAAGTTAAGCAAGGATGAGCCTGTTCAGTACTTGAATAAGTAACCACTTCTTATACTATGAGCAATCTGATCCCCTGTGTGTCTAACTAAGCAAGTTAAGCAATGATGAACCTGTTCACAACTTAAATGAGTGACCACTTTTGTTCGTAATAAAAAATAATCTTTAAAAATCTCAAATGTGATTTTTTTCTTCTGTTTTTCTTTCTTTTTTTGTGATATTAGATGAGAGAAATTTAATTACTCATCAGGCTAAAAAAATCAAGCACCATTTATGTTCTATTTTTACTTGTATGTACTTGTGTGTGTGTATGTGTGTCTTTATGGGGCAGGGGTCTGTGATCTGTTCTGTTGAGCTAGACATTGAGCGGTTGACACTAAAAATTCTAGCGACAATTGAGACAGACGCTTGACCTAACTGAAAGATATTTATTTTGAAAAATACATCGGATAAAAAGAAAATATCGTTTTCATTTTTGCAGAATGGTCAGTTATCAAGTATCAGAATAAACTGATGAAAAAATACCTTTCCCAAGAGTAATAGTCTAATGTGGGTTATTTAATGCCAAATTCATTTTTATGCAAATAAACAGTTCTTTTACGAACAATTCAGTCTAGCACAACAACAACACACATTGGGGTTCTTACCCCTCCGCGTAAAAGCAGTCGGTCTCTTCTAGAGCCCTAACTGACTGGGCAATTGTAGAACTTTAGTGATACTGCTTAACCCATAGTTGTAAGGATAAGGTGCGGTTCACCCATTTCCCCGGAATATTAGTCAATAAGTGAACTTTATAGTGAGACTAGAGTTCTTACTCATCCCCTCATAAATAAATAATCCCATCATTCTGACATGCACATAGACTCCAGTGAGAGTGTTTCACAATTTTTTAAACAAAATTACTGGGTACAAATCTATGACCTAAGTTTTTTGACCGACTTCAAATTTGACGCCTGTCTGGAAATGCGTTGAAATTGGACTTTTTTCCAATCGTGCTAGAACAATCTTAAAAGATTTAGTATCGTAATATATTTACGCATAAAAGATCAATTCCATCGCTATGTTTGGTTAATTATCACGAAATGTTAACTATTTCCTATCAATGATCTAAAAATAGAAAGAGAATTTAAGGGAACAGGGAAAATCTGAGAGACTTCTGCTTTGTTTCAACTGATTGTGAAAGACCCTGTGCATATACCCACACACATAAATACACTTACGTTCCCGCTTAACGTAAACAGTTATCGTCGTAGAAAACGAAATTGGCAATCTGAGTTCAAATCCTGGACAAGGTATGAATCCACCAATTCTCCTCTTAAGTATGGATATGTAACATAGCCATAATCTACGAATACGGATATGGGAAATGTGCATATGTTCATAGAATGTTCATACGCATAGGAATCCGAAAAACACGAAACACTGACGACTCTATTGATTCAGGTACAAAACTTTTATTACCGTCTTGACTTTTAGGTATTTGACACGAGGAGAGACACAATTTTTACTATGCTGACTGTTTCATCTTAACAAACAACTCGCGGGGCATCTCGTAGACCCCAACTGCTCTGGTCTCCCGAGCTCCGAATATCAACTCGCCCCGTCTAAGTTCAAATCTCAACTCCTGCTTGTTTCCAAAATCACTAAGAATCCTAGCCCATCGCTTCCGGGCAAGACGTCATTCACATTCCCAGTCCATTTTCTATCTGGGGTTTTTATTGTGACATCTGTGATTGTCACATCCTCCCCGCTCACGCGTGAACACCTGCGTTAATGTCTGCACCTACCCATGCACTAAGCCGAAATGTTCTAAGCCTAACTAAACCGAAAGATAAGTGAATGTAATAGAACAAATATGAGATAATATTTTGCAAATACATCATTTTTAACAACAACAACAACAAAAAGAAAAAAGAAAGAAATGTTCTTGATTTGTGAGAGGAAATGTTAAAAATGCAGTAGATGTAAAACTACATGGTGAAACGATAAGATTGTCGTCCTAAAGAAAACAGCACTACAGCTTTATTTTAAAGCTTTTATTGACAAAAATCAATTCAGGTAACTTGATTATGTAGTAGAGCTGACATCGATTCAATGTAGCTGCCTTCAGCTCAATCACCATCTCGATACCGATCCGGAACTGGGAGCATGCCTTTTCCACAAGGTCATGTTGGTGATGTTCTCGACGTATGACCAAATGAAGTAGTCCAGCGGGTTCCGGTTGGGGGAGGAGGGGGCGAGTGAGAGAAGGGTACAAAGTCGTATCACTCCTTCTGAAGCCAAGCCTGGATCTCTTTGAACTTGTGGGTCAGTTCCGAGTCCTTCTGCCACACCCAGGGTCTACTACCGGCCACCTTATTGCACCAGGGGATCACCACACTCTTCAGTACATCCAGGTACACTTTGGTGTTCAAGCCGACTTCGAAGATGTGAGGTGGCATAAAACCATACCAAAGACCATAACCGTAGCCAAAAACTTTGTTTTCATCACCCTGGGCACGTCCCTGTTATTCGTAGCAATCCAGATTTGCATTTTGAGGGTGCTGGCAATGGTTCTGTTGTCATAACTTGGATCGGTAGAGAGCATGGGTTGTACAGCGGCGCATCTCCGATCTCGCTCGTTGAACATTGTGTCACTTTCAGATATGATAGAAGGCTTCTATCGCTCTAGGGATTTGTACACAACTGGCCAACTAGTAGATGGTCGGCAACAAAAAAAGAAAACCGGTTTTCATTAAACGGAAATGGAATCATGTCATCTTTTCTAGGGCGACAATTTTATCGTTCCACCCTGTAAAAGAAAAAATACGCCTAAGAAAAAAGGTATCTCATCCGCCGAGGGTTATTTAATGCCAAAGCCATCTCTGTAGGACAGTAGTGGTAGTAGTTAACCTATAGCTGAAGGTATAAGTGAGTTCCTACTTTTCACAGGGGTATTAGTCCGAAAGTGAACATAATCGCGCGACTGGAGATCGACTTCACCCACTACAATGTTGGAGTTCAGCACGTTAGCCACCCTTTTATTGCCGTTACTTCCAGCTCCACTGATTCCAAGTGGTACTATCTGTTAGGACATCATTTACGATTTCAAATGATCAAGGAGTCTAGCATGAAGATCGACTCCAAATTTGTAGCAGTGCAAGAGATCTCTGCCTCAGACTTTTTTAAATTGTATATTTGGACCTTCACACACACACACACACGTACACACATATATATATATATATATAGAGAGAGAGAGAGAGAGTAGCGCTGTGAAGAACTTTGTAACATATCGGCTATCAAAAACTGATTAAAGTAATATACCTAACAGGTCAGGATAGGACAGGACAGACCAATTGACACACTCTGAGTAAGGGAAAGAGAGAAGGAGGAAGAGAAATCTAACATAAAACAGTGACCTCTATATAAACCAATACAAAACCCGAAAAGACATTCGACTTACAAACCTATACAAGTGAGTTCGAGTCTCAAATGTTGCCCCATTTATATGGCCTTGTGCGCGTATGTTCTCTGTCGAAAGCAACAAGCTGGAAACATACATGTACGTATGAACAAAATAAATAATTCTAAAAAAAATACAAACCTCTTAAGGGATCTATTAATTTTGAATTATTTTTTTTCCCTCTTTGGATAGACAACAAAAAGGAAGAAACACTTTTTTTACTTATATATATATATATATATATGCGTGTGTATGTGTGTGTGTGTATGTATGTATGTGTGTGTGAGTGAGTTCTCGAGTGAAAAAATCTACTGGATATTCGCCATTTGTCAACATTCACCTTGCAAAAGTTAAGAATGCCATTGACAGGTTGTCGATCATATAGAAATCTTATCTATTCGATAAAGTTAAACGGGATTTCTTCCAAGAAGTAGCTGTGTCCATACTACTATATGGATGCACCACATGGATGATAACAAAACGTATAGAGAAATAGCTAGACAAGAATAATGCGTGCTGTCTTGAATAAATCCTGGAAGCAGTACCATACAAAAAAACATGCAGGACACTACTGGAGAAGCTAGGGCGAGAACCTACAAACAGACGAACCAGTGTTGCCCGTCCAGCACGGACTTACATCAGCTCTCGAAGTAACCGTGGTGTAATGATAATCATCGTTAGAAATGGACACGGAGACCAACGTTCAAATCCCGAACGTATTGCATATTGACTTTTGACAGAGCTGTCATCTTCTAGCGATGTAAACAAGAAGACAGCATGCGTGGACGTAGGTAGTTCACGTGGGTTGACAGCCGAAAACGGATCTCATTTGTTGACAACCGGAATGCGAGTCGTTGTGAAATCATATATGCAGGCACCAACAGCAGTAACGGGCAGTCATAGCCAGTTACAGAGACACAGAGTTCCCAGAGGAGGAGAGGGAAGGGGTTCTCTCGCCCGAGAAGCAGAATAAGAAACGAGTCAACATAACAGTCCTCCGTTTGCTTCCGTCTCCCTGTCTCTCACACAGTTAACTTCAGACCCTTTCGAGAAATAAACTTGAGAGAGTAATATTTTTAAAACATATATATATATATATATGTGTGTGTGTGTGTCTATGTGTGTATACGTGTATGTGTGTGTGTGTGTGTGTGTGTGTGAAGGTCCGAGGATACGATTTTAAAAAGTCTGAGGGACAGATCTCTTGCACTGCTACAAATTTGGCCTCTATCTTCTTGCTAGACTCCTTGATCATTTGAAATCGTAAATGATGTCCTAACAGATATGGACCTTTCATCATCTGGGTATAGAACAGTCGGATCTGTTTTCATTTCTAATAAGAAAACTTTTCTCTGTGTAGCAATAGATATGTAGTAGAGCAGACAAGGCTTTTAAAACTTTTGCGCGGTAACTGATCTAGGAGAAGGAAAACTCTGAATTTGAACCTGTTGAACTCCACTTAAAAAAAAAACCCTGACCATCAGTGTGACTTAGTTTGGATTGGTTTATAGTTTTTAATGGCATATCAACCTTCTTGGATAATTTAATGCCAAAAGCATCCTTCTTGAACAGCAGTGGTATTATTCAACCTATAGCTGGGATGATAAAGCGGTTTATACCTTTCCCAAGGGGATTTGTCCGAAAGTGAACGTAATTGCGCGACTGGAGTTCGAACTCGCTTACTACGATTCCACAGTCTATCGCTTTAACCATTACACCACGAGGACACATCCCAGCGTGCTTTGATGAATATTTCTATATATATATATATACATATATATATATACGTACACATAGAAACACAAACTTTGACAGACTAGGATACGTAGATACGCCTTCCTATTCGTAGTAGAAACAGAGCTGATCTCAAATCGACAGACAAGGAAAGGGCGGATGTTGCCATCTGCCCGGGTTTGCCAATAACCTTCATTAATTAAGATCACAACTTACACAGATGTTAGTTTCTAAATTTATACAGCTAATTGATTTCTTAATGAATTCTGACTAAATTCTATAAAATAACTATCGGCACCTGCACTTATTTACTACACTAAGCTTAGTCT
The DNA here is from genome assembly GCA_963585895.1 of Sepioteuthis lessoniana. Classification (NCBI taxonomy): domain Eukaryota; kingdom Metazoa; phylum Mollusca; class Cephalopoda; order Myopsida; family Loliginidae; genus Sepioteuthis; species Sepioteuthis lessoniana. The sequence goes on from CAUZXS010003363.1 coordinate 59,255, forward strand.
GGCACGAGGCTAGAAAAATTTTGATTTATTTGCTTAGCAGCATATCAACTCCTTATGGATTATTTAATGCCGAAATTTGATAGCACTTATTTGTCTGTAATCATTTGTTTGTATATGGTTTCAAGTATGCCTATCTCATACAAATAATTTGCTTAGAGTTGTGTACTTTCAAATATTCCTATTTAATACTAATTATCTATCCACAATAATATATGCAATCAAATATTTCCCCTAATGAGTAGAGTGTTTGTCAATGGTCCGGGAGACTAGGGTTCAATCCCAGGTCGAGTCATACCAAAGACTCAAAAAATGATACTTGGTGCGGCCTTGCTTAACACTCAGCATTATAAGATACGGATCAAGGGTAAAGTGGAGCAATCCAGAGAGTGGAGTAGCGCCCTCCCCTACACCTCGGTGTAGTAGCTATTGAAAAGGGAGCTTTCTGGTCACCCTCGACTAAGGTCGCTAACTTTACTTATATATATTTACCAACCCCTCCGTATGGACAGGATATGACACAAGGTCAATTTTTAAGCGGAGTTTAACAGATTTGGAATTAGATTTTCCTATTCCAAGGCAGACAGTCATCCCTACAATTTACCCATGCCTCGAGAGAGAATAATCGAATTCATACTTTTTCTGAAATGTATTAGTGCTCTGGGAAATAAATCAATTTCATCCAGGATTTGAATTCGTGTCACAGAATCCATTTCTTACGACGATAACCATTACACCACAAGAACCTCCACATTTATACATAATTATATGGTTTCAAGAAAGTGTTTCTATTCAACAATAATCGTTTATATGGATGTAGTTATAGGTCTTCAAGTATTTCTACTTAATATCAATAGTTAACAAATATACAAATTGGTGTCAGAGTGGACCTGGGAGTAATGGCAATCAAAAAGTACTCTCCTTTTTTACAGGATCTATATATGATATTATAAACAGCATGTAGGGAATATGAAAACTACACCAACCCCTGTAGCGGTAGATACCCTTGGTCTCTTTTTGTAAAACCATGATAAATATCCGAAATGCCATGAGAAATTTTACTGACCAACATACCATCACCTTGTACAGAATATATCTTCCAAAAAACATAAATTAATCTCTCGTATTGCCCATAAATATGTACACCTCAAACAATTCTTTTATAAAAAAAAGTTCATTTTTTTTTTCAGGGGAGTCAGATTCTTCCATTTGATGTCATCCATTGATCTCAAATTCTAACATATGAGATCAATGAGGTCTATTTTTGACTTTTAGTGTATATATTTACCCAACCACTCCTCCATGAGCAGGATGTGACACAAGGTCAATTTTTTAACGGAGTTTAACTGGTCTGAGTTCTGAGATTTCCTTCTAGACTTGTTGCCCACGCAAGGCTAAAGAACCCAGTCTGCTTTACTGTTAACCCATGGATAACATGTAGTGTAGCAGTCAAATTAAGTGTTGAATGGAAAAATACAACCGTATCAACAAGAATAATGAACAACCGTTGAACTCGAGGTCAATCTGAGATTACAGCTCTTTTTGGATGGTTT